>CACVCL010021800.1:0-54479 GCA_902729485.2 Mus minutoides
ATCCTGTCTCCTTTGTAAGTTGTGTGTTTGTGGATAGCTTTAAGTAATCATTCATTGGATTCTTTTACAATGAAACATAATATTATACTTTCTTTAGCGTTTTTACTGGTTTAAAGCGTCTTCACGTATCATTTGCCTAATAACCCCAACAAACCTGAATAAATATTATTCATTTTATGAAACTAAATACTAAGGTTCAGATGACTGCTTATGTCTGGAAATCCAAAATATAGCAATACTGTCTGAAGTTGTAATCCTACCCTCTTTGTGCAGCATATGTAGCAGTCTTTGAATTTGAAAAAAAAAAAAAAAAAAAAAAAAAAAAACCTCATCAATGTATGTGGAGAGGTTTAAAATGTTCATTTCTCATGGCAGCTGGTGTATTCTCACACTTTCACTTAATCTCTGAATTTATGTTTTGGGTTAAATTAAGAAAACATATTTTAAAAAAAATCCCCTGTGATGCATCAATGCTCCTACATGTAGACTTAATTTATAGGGAAAGAACACCAGGTGACTTAGAGTATCTGAATATTTGATGAATACTTTAAATAGAGTTTTACTAAGCACTTAATGATAGTACTACTGTAAGGTTACAAGTGATATTCTGCCAGGGTGGTCAGTTGTAGCCATTGCAATTTGAGTGGATACAACCCAGACATTCTTAAGTAATACCAGATTCACACATAATACACTGAGACAGATTGTATCACCCTGTGTTAGCAAATCCAACTTAAGCATTCTCAGAGTTCTAGCTAGTAAAGAACAAGAAAGCAGAAGAAATTCTTTTTGTCTTAGTGCCTGTAAAAAAATCACCACAGTCAATGTTAATGGTTTTGTATATTTATAGTCACAAAAGTGTGCTTTTCTGTCATTACTTATGGACTCAGAAAGCAGAGATTCAGGGTCAAGAAAAACACATTTTTTGAGGAGATGTAAAGGCCCAAATCTGTGACTTTATCAACACTTGTCCACTTTGACAAGGGACAACATCTGTCTCATGGATACTACCAGAGAAAAATGGTACTGAATTCTCCCACGGAGAATTCTGAATATCAGTTAATTCTTGAAAAATTGCCGGCACTGTTTATGACTAGCTAAAAAAAAAACATTGAATTATATGAGTTACTCTTGATACACTGGGGCTGTTCATCCATATATCCCAAGGTAGCATAATAGCTAAGGGAAACATTTTAACCCACAACATTTGAAATAAACTGAAAAGTTATTTTAAAAGACTAACATGGTATTTTGGAATTGATAAAGATATATATTGACAATATTAGGTTTGCTGCTGAGAGCTTGTATCGCCCGGGCAGCTTGAGAGCACAAGGCACTTAAATACCTTGCAAGAAAGCAGATTAAAGATTTATGAAGGAAAGTAAAGAAATACGGTTTTTCTCCTTTTCCTTACTATAAGAAGTGCTAATTCATCTAGTCCTTCACAGATGCGAGGCAAAGAATATGAGAAAAAGACACATGAGTGAAAAGGGAAATTTATCAATTTTTAAAAGTACTTTTAACATCTAAAAACTCAGTTCTGAGCTATCTTTATCTTTAGTTGGAAAATATTATGTGCGCTTTCCAAAAGAAAACAGTTTATTTGCTGTGCTTTCAGCATACCCTGCCAGAAACTACAAAGAGAATAAGAAAGGACTTGGAGAAACCCTCCATTTTTCTGAAAAATTTAAAAACATTAATCGCCACATTGAAGCATAAATTGTATAATGACTTGAGTTGCCAAAATGCCTTACAACGGCAAACTTTTATGGTCCCATTGAAATATCTTCAAAACAAGAAGAAAGCTATTTTAATATTTCATTTTCTGATAGTTTTAAAAATGTAAACATGATCCCAAAACACATGATAATTTATAAAGCACTATAAATAAGGTGTACTTCTCTACTCACAGATTTTTAATGTCAACTGCCCCACGGAAAGCCTTTCTTGGAATTGCTTGAATTTGATTTTCACTGAGATCACTAGAAACAAAATGAAGGAGAGATAGAGTTAAGAAATTATATTTCATGTTTCATTTAACCAAAATATTGAATAGAAAAACAAAAATTAGACCAAGAAAAAGTACCCTCTAACACACACACACACAAAGGCAAAATAGTTAACTGCAAAGCAAATTACTATACAAATAATTTGTAATTCTAATATAATTTAAAGTTTGAATTAAATAGTTTAATTCTTTGTTCTATTACAAGATATGGTATTTTAATTTAATAGTGGATTTAATTTTGTAAAGTAAAATATTTTATTAGGACAAAGAGTAGATTGTTCATAATTTCAAGGGGACCCTTTAGAATTTAACATTTGTCCACGATCGCTGTTTTCACTGAGCTTCCCAGAGAAGAAGCAGGAGAACACTCAGACCACATAACTAAGCTTCCATAGCAACTTAACTAATATTAAAATGGATATGGCAACACTCATCCAACAACAAAATAAAGTTTCTGCATGAAATATTAATAATAGGCTGATTGAAAGACTTCCCTAAATATTTCTATTATAACCACAAACATAGAGTCTATATTTACATCTTAATTTAATTAAGACATACATTTTAATCAAGGGAAAAAGCGCTCTCTGGGTTGAAATAAAAAATTCGGGGAGGAAAAAAATACTCATCATAAAATAATTCATTTTCTCCCTTCCAAGAGTTAGAGTCAATCCTAAGAGTTTAGAAAGAATTATTAGCCTTATCACATAGAGTACAAATACACACGCATAAAGATATGCCATTGAAAACAGAAAATTGCCTTCTGGATTTTATTCACATGAGCATATAGCAAGAAGCTGAAATATCAAGCAAACTATTAAAATACCAATGAAGTTACTCAAATTCTAAGATAACCCAGGTTTGCAAAGAACACTGAAGCTACTGACCACAGATGCCCAGCAGATGAGAAACTGAGCCGTTTTCCACTGAGCGGAAGCACACTGAGCAGGTCGTTCCACACTCCCTCAATGCTGCTTGTGAGCAGAGCTCATAATTCACATGCTTGTAGTCACACAAGACAGGAGAGGATATGACTGGCTGATGCCAAGATTTAGTGTGTGGTCTTGACCTCATTAACGCCGAGTTTTAAACAAATGAGATTTGAGTTTATATCTCAATATTCTTAATGTTCAAATGAAAAAAAAAAGTGTTTGCTAAGCAATTTGTAAAGATCTAAATGTTAATGATACAGGCCTTCAGAAAAGATGAGAAGAAAGAGGAGGAAGAAGAGGTAGAGGAAGAGGAGGAGGAGGAAGGGAGGAGAAGGAAGAAGAAAAAACAAAAATCTCATATTTTACTTCAAAGAGGAATTGTACCCATTTGCACTTATGCAGGAAGCACATTCCAAAGCAGTGTAGCTCATTATTGCTTTCAATAATTTCAGTACATACTTAAGAGCAATAAAACCTCATTTCCTTAAAATAAAAAAGTGCTGATTTCCCCCATTTATCATTGATCAGGGTTGACTTCTTTCCTTCCTTTAAAAAATTATGTCGAGTTAAGAATACTATGTGTGTGTGTGTGTGTGTGTGTGTGTGTGTGTGTAAGCCTTTATGGCAGAAACTATTCAAATGAGGTCACAGACAAAAGATATTTGAGGAAGATATTTGATATTTGAGGAAGAAAAAGTAAAAAAAAATGTAAAAAATGTAGTAAAAAATGTAGGAAGGAGCAAGAAAGAAAAAAAAAAAAGATGGCATTCAAATGAATAGGAAGCTATCATGGTTCCTGGAAATGATTGTGATTTACCATCATGTCCCTGCCCGGGTTACAATTTCTAATTATTTCCACCCTTCCACCTCTCAGACAAGGACTACTTCAGAAAGCATATAGGTAATGATGGCAAACATTGCGGGTTTTCTCTCACTTCTGTAGCCTTCTGACCTCTAAAACTTGGGTCCCTTTCTTCCCACAAAATCTTTCATTTGCTGGGTTGCCATGCCCTGTAGTCAGACTTTTGACTGACTTCAGTGGGGAGAGGAAAGTAAGGCTTTGTTGGCTCAAAGAAAAATAACTGTGACACCCTGCAGTTCAGGAGGAATAGCATTCCTGGATTTTGTATTATTTCTATTGATTTCCTATGACCAATTCCTAGAGCATAGACCTGTTTTCTTTGGTTAATAGCCACCAACCTTCTCCCCCCACTCCCCAAAGCCTTTGAAGGACTAAGAGGCTCAAAGCTCAATATTTCCCTAAGACTGATGGCTGTATCTAGCTGTATCCCTGGATAGATAGCTCCTCAGCATGGATTGGTGTCTAAGCATGCATGAGTGTGGGTCCTCCGTGTTAAGTGGCTTTAAGTATAGATCCCAAAGCATTTTTGAAGAGTGCGCTATATTCATCTGAAAAGAAAGTACCTGACATGAGCAATACTTGATGCTTAAAAGGAATGTACATCCCATGCTCCAATTACCATGCCTATGTTATTAGGCAAATATTATTATTTCAGTTTCGAATGAGAGGACCTAACTTTTGAAAATGATATCAATTTTTAACGAGAAGACTAATTATTATACATACAGGAAATGCAAATAAACATTGAGCCAAAATTTGTGAACATCTAATAAGGATTACTGAATCAGCTTCAATATGCTTTTCCTGTGTTTATGGACTTAAGAGAGTGTTTTCTTTTTCTTTTTTTTTAATTAGATATTTTCTTTATTTACATTTCAAATGTTATCCCCTTTCCTAGTTTCCTTTCCGAAAAACCCTATCTCTTCCCCCTGCTCCGAAACCCACCTACTCCCGCTTCCTGGCTCAGGCATTCCCCTATACTGGGGCATAGAACCTTCAACTCATCCTAGGCTTTGACAAATGTCATTTATGCAATGGTAGACTAGAATGAATATGTGTGTGTGTGTGTGTGTGTGTGTGTGTGTGTGTATGTATGATTGATTTTTCCTACATATACTACCTTACCATCCACTATATGTGGAGTTTCTGCCAGTGTATTAAAGGTTAAAAATTGAGTGAAATTAGTTTCTTGTTATTAGAAAATTTAAATTCAATTAAAGAAGATAGGAATAATAACTAATTATGAAAGTATCATAAAAATGTTGGTTTCATGTGTACTGCCATTATTCTGCCTAGAAGGCAGTTATTTGACCTCTCTGCCTTTGCTCTATTCCTTGAAGATCAATGAAGGCACAAGGAGACATTCCTAATTGTGAACTATTGTTCCTTGAGCTATGTAGAGCAAGCACAATGAGTCAGAACTCCCGAGTGACTAGGATGGAGCTACCATGGAGGAAGGTTGTAATTATATCACTGGACAATAGAGTGTTAAAATCTGTTTGAACAGAGAAATGGCTTGATTGACTTGATTTTTAGGAAGATTAATCTGGGAATTGAATTTTAGAGCAGGCAGGGGTAATGGGCAGAGAAGTGCCAGGCAATATCTCCAGAAGTTGGCTAGTGTTCAGTATATGAGGTATTTTTAAAAGGAGAACATTAGGCAATAAAATCTGAAGTTGGCTCCAGTTGGAAAGTATTTGATGTAAGTTAAGGTGACTGTCATCTCAGCAGATATTCCAATCACTTGGGTTTTCTGAACAACAGGGTGACAAAACTGTGAACCCATAAAGAAAATGGTCCTACTGCTATGCCAGGTTGTGAAGTTGAGGCAAAATGAATGACCACTTTAGAGGTTCCTGAAATCAACAATGTTGTGACATTTCTGAAAAAATAATAAAAATATTGTAATTCCTTTTTTCCCCTTTACTTGTCAGTGTATTGATGGTTTGCTTTTACAGAAGCACGTGTATCGCTTGCATTCCTGTTGTCCATGAGGCCAGAGAGGGAGGTAGGTGGGTCCTCAGAAACAGGAGTCACAGGCGGTTGTGAGCTGCTGTGTAGGTGCTGCTAACCAAATCTAGGTCCTATGCAAGAGCAGCCGCTGCTATTAATCGCTGAGTCATCTCTTTAGCTCTGAAAATATTATAATTCTTGAAAGTCAAATCTATTCATTTTCCTGAAAATGGCAGGAAGTAGCTGCAACGACCGTTCCTTTCAGAAGCCAAGCTCCATAATTAAGATAATGAGTGGACCATAACATGATTCCAGCAAGAACTTTGCATACTTTAACATGCACACGGTGGAAAACACCTCCAAGAACTATACCCAAGACAGGATCCATTTGGTTATCACAAAGCTCTGGGATTCTCATTTAAACCCCATTTTCCACTACATTCAACCCATTCCCAAACACATCTACAGAACCTGCATCAAGCCCTTTCCTACTGCCCCTGCTCCTGCTCTTGCTCCTGCTTCTCTCCTCTTCCTCCTCCATACCCCTGACCACTGTTAGGATATCAGTGGATTGGCAGCCATCTCCATTTCTTAAATGACACAGTCCAAATTCTTCTCCTTGTATTGATTTATGATTACTTCTAAAGCACTCCCAACCTTACATAAATGTTAGCTCCAAAATTATATGAAGTTACTTTCTCCTGAAGTCTTCCTCATCCTAATTAAAGAGGACACTATTCTGACAGAGGCTTATACCAGAGACTCAGGGCATCTTCTACATCCAATGACAATCTATTATTAAACTTTACCCAGCTCAAAATATTTCCAGAATTCTCTGTCTGCCCTTCTGCTATCTTGACCTCTTTTAGTATGGACTAGCTTAATATTCTGCAACTAAATCTATGCTGCTATATAGCCTTCCTATGATGGATGCTTCTTAGATACAAACGCCAGAATATCTGATACAATACAAAGAAAATCCCAAAGCACCATAAAGATTACCAGTAGCCCCAAAGAAATTATTTGACACTTGCTTTTGAGATCTATTTATACTTTTTTCATATTCCATCCCAGATATCCTGGACTCCTTGTGGTTTCTTGAAATGTTCAGATGATGGTTTATATCAGAGCATCCCTACTGTGCCTCTCTATATATCTTAATCATTGACCAACAAATCTTGTGTTCATAATTCAACTCTAGGCTTTATTTGTTATTCTTCAGAAACTTGTAGTCCTAAGCAAAGAAGACTCTAATGAACATCTTAGTAATATAGGTCTTTTTTTCCTCTATTTTCTAACATATCTTTGTGCTAGGGATTCTTAGTCCTAACCAAGTGTCATAAAAAGACTTTATACTGCCTCAGTTACACTTGTGAGAGTCTGCCAATATAACTAAGTGTGAAAAAGTCTCTATCTTGGGATGGTTTGATCAAGTAATGAGTGATTGCTCACAGCTAGCCAACACTTTTTTTGGTTTATTTAGTTCTTACTAGAATCACATCAGGATGCAATTTCTATTTCTCATTTTGGAGAGGATAGACTCAGGTTTAATGAAGGTTACACGATCAAACTGCTCATGTTGATAGTATCCATGCAGCAGAGACAGGACTTTTACTTAATTCAGCTGCTCTGCAAACTTTATATTGTTGGCCATTATCATAAGAGGTGTCTTCAGTAGCCAGATAGCTATCTGGCATTAATTTTTCAGTTCCTTCAGCAATGGTTTCAAGATGTGGACCAAGGATCATTCATAAGAATTTACTATGGTGCTTCTCGTAAGAACAAAACCAAACTAGGAGCAATAACAGTAAAAACTCAGACCCTGAGTTCCAAACTGGTTAGGAAGAATAGGTAGCACAGAGATCCAGGAATCTATGACTTTATATATGCACCATCTAAATATTATGACCAACGGACTTGGACCCCATGTTAGCATCTTATTGAAACATCTTTACTAAATGGTGTCTTTAACGCTCTTGTTCATTTTGAATTATATATGTGGAGCTTGTGTATATGCATATAGTTTTAAGGCATAAATACAAACAAAAACAAAAAGTAAGAAAAAACAAAAGTAAGAAAACCCATTAAGTCAGGATGAATATGTATATCATACTCTCAGCATCGGAACGTCTGACAAGAAATGTTACTTTGAGGCTATTAATATATACATAACTTAAATTTTGCCATATTTAAGAGTACAGTTACTTGGGGTTTAGTCCACTATCACTGATGTACAACATTACTACTACCAACATATAAAACTTTTAAAGAGGCCACTCTATTTTTTAAGATTAATTTTTTATTGATTTTAATTATGTATATGTGTTTGGATACATGCATGTGAGTACTAGTTTATTCAGACACTAGTATCGTAGATCCTCATGATACCATACATCTGGAAAGAAAAAAATGGACTATTAGATGACTTGGATATCACACAACTGGAATTGTTTCTTTGAGAATGGATTGGGAATTAACTAGATAAGGAGATATTATTTCTTTAAAAATATAGATACAGCTTCATGTAATAAATAAGTAATAAAACACAGAGTGTAACATAGAAACCTTGGAAAGACACAATGCTTGTGTTTGAATTCAAGGAATTTTACTGGCTGATAAAGGAGATTGTAGTGAATCTCTCTTTCTTTAAAAAAAATATTTATATGTAGTCTTTTTTTTTTTTTATAGTCCAGTCATTATCCTCTGCCTTGTCTACCCTCCAACAGTTACTCATCCCATTCTTCCTCCCCATTTCTCCAAGAGAATATCCCAAACCCTCATCCGGCCCTACCCTACGCATGTGCCTGCAGAAGAGGATTACCTATCGCTGGAGCCTCAGTTGATCCTGGACTCAAAAATGGGTCTGTAGCCCAATTCCAGTTTTTGTTTTTTTTTTAACTTGCAGAGGAAAGTGTTTACTTGGCTAACAAGTTAGAAATCATCATTGAGGGAAGTCAAGGCTTGAAGAAGAAACCAAAAGGGGATGCTGATACTGGCTTGCTCCCTTGGGCTCCTTTTTGTTATTGTTTTGTTTGTTTGTTTTTTGTTTTTGTTTGTTTGTTTTTTTAGAGACAGGGTTTCTATGTGTAGTCCTAGCTGTCCTGGAACTCACTCTGTAGCCCAGGCTGACCTCGAACTCAGGAATCCGCCTGCCTCTGCCTCCCAAGTGCTGGGATTAAAGGCGTGTGCCACCACGCCCTGCTTCTTGGGCTACCTTGTTTACAAAGCCCAAGACTGCATGCCTTGGGAGACACCTTCTACCTCGGGCTCGACCCTTCTATATCAATCAGCCATTGAGAAACTGTCCCACAGACATGCTCACAGACCAATCTATTGGGGGTGGTTGCTCAGTTGAGATTCCCTCTTTCCAGATATGTCTAGGTTTGCATCAAGCTGACAAAAACAAACCAGTGTCATATCCAAGACTTCTATCACCCTCTCCTCTCTGCACCCCATCCATCTTCTCCAGGAGATTCATTACCAGTGTTAGTCTTATGACAGAGAAACAAATGCTCTTAACAATAATTTTTTCTTTCTAAGCCCAATATGTTTATCTTTTGTGTTGATAGAAAAATTTATAGAAACTGCTGACCATTTATACACCTAAGTATACTGTTTTCTTTCTTTCTGTTTAACTTTATGTACCTATTATGTGCATATGTAGATGTGTGGGTTCACATGTGCCACCACATGTCTGTGAAAGTCAGAGAAAATTTTGTGCTAGTTGGTTCTTGCTTTCCAATATCTGGGTCTTTGCGTCTAACTCAGAACAGCAGGTTTGCCCAGCAAGGACCATTGAGTCGTCTTGTCAGCCTTAATTTTGTTCTGTCAGACACAGTGCTACTCCAAAGCCCACATAGTCATGAAATTTCCATATAGCAAAGGCTATAACTCCTCAAATTCAGGAAAATCTTTCTCCAAAATCCATGGGCTGAGATTGCAGGCACAATGCCTTTAAAAGCCTCTCTTAGATGTAGTATACTAGAGAACGGAGGAAAATACAGACAGATTGAAAAGAATTTCCAAGTGTATTTATGCTAACCACTAGTCATAGATCGTCTTAGCAATTTTGTAAGTTCTAAAAATTGTTTTTTTTTCCTTTTTTATTAGATATTTTCTTAATTTACATTTCAAATGCTATCCCCTCCCCCCTCCCTGCTCCCCTGTCCAAACACTCCCACTTCTTGGCCCTGGTGTTCCCCTGTATTGGAGCATATAAAGATTGCAGTACCAAGGGGCCTCTCCTCCCAGTGATGGCTGACTAGGCCATCTTCTGTTACATATGATGCTAGAGACACGAGTTCTGGGGGTTCTGTTTAGTTCATATTTTTGTTCCTCTTCTAGGGTTGCAGACCCCTTCAGCTCCTGGTGTTCTATCTCTAGCTTCTCCAATGTGGGCCCCGTGTTCCCTCTTATGGATGACTGTGAGCATCCACTTCTGTGGGAGTCAGCTATATCAGGGTCCCTTCAGTAAACACTTGCTGTCCTATGCAATAGTGTCTGAGTCTAAAAATTGATGGCAACTTTTGGGAATATTCCTTCTTTTGCTTTCAGTATGTCTGCACCATTTTAAGGGGACCACATGATCTAGTAGTGCTGAATTACTGCATCAGCTCTTCAGGAAAGAGCCAACCGAGCCAACACGGCAGCACTGCATTTTATAGCCCACGACATATGGTTCTCAGTGGATTATCCCATTAACCTCAGAGTCCAGTGATATCATTTTAATTATATAAATTGAAATGGCGATGTATAATACCTATATCATGTAAAAATGGATTCACTTTATGTGAAAGTGCTCTAACTATATTTCACTGTGAAGTAATAAATTTGCTTTAGATGGCAAAGCTGCCAGTAAATTTAATTACTGGTAATTTTATTTTCCTCCACAGTTTAACCTCTCTTAGAGTCCGAGTAGGAATATCATAAATCTGTAATTGCACGAACTACTCTAGAAAGTACTGAGTAATGATGGATGGATATTTACCCATATTTAATCTTTGGGAAGTCAAAAAGTGTAATTCTTGGTGGAAAACAAATATGCTAACCTGTAAATACTACCCTAGTGTAAATTCCTAATTTCGAAATGTATTATTTACTTAAGGAAAATCCTTTTGTTCACAAATCTAATCAATTCACATATGTCATAGAAAAGAACTGGGTTCACATATATGGAGTTCTAAATAACTAACTATGGGTAAAAGAAGAACAGGCTTCATATAATATGCAAATGTTTGCATTAGTCCAACAGAGATCAGTCCCATGAACACAAAAATTAGGTGTGTATAGCTTATCCCAAAGGTCACAGAGAAGTGGATTCTCACAAGATTAGTTTAGAGTTTCAAGATGAATGGCTACAATCTATGTTTTTCTTTGCAGGTTTAGAATTCTCTACAGAGCAACTGTTTTAAAGAGAATAGATGGTAAGCCCACATTTGAAGGACAAAATATATTGCATTTTAATGTTAAGTCTAGTTGCATATAAATACACAGGACCTGTTCCTTCCAGCTGGTGCAAGAGAGAATACATCATGAACCATAAGTCATGCCATCCAAACCAGAGTATTGATACTCACATATAGATTAATCGCATATGAATCCTTCTCTATCTTTATTCACTTTGGCAAACAATACAACTTCTTTAAGCCTTCACTCCCATCCAAGGAGGGAGGAGGCAAGTAGGAGGGCCGATGCAAGGAATAAGAGGGTATGGTATAAGAAGGAATATAGAGACAGACAACAAACACTAAAAGCCTTTGAAAAGCCATATGGAAGCTTACTACTGTAGAAGCATCCAAATATACATACACATATAGAGGTACCTTATAATGGGGGGGGGGCATTGCCCAACCAGGTGTCTTATACCAACAAGACCTCAGTTATATCAGTTGTACTCTGTTGAGTTTGTTTGCCAATGGGTTTATATAAACATCCTCAGGCATCATAGAGATACCCTGGAAACATCACAAGTTATTGCCAAGGATGTTGGTAACTCCCCATAAACTGATGACAAAGCCATGTTGAAAAAGCCATAAATTATGTGTCATGGAACAAGGAGAAATGAAACTGCTACCCACCTATGAGCCTCATCCCTACTGACGGCTATTCATGGTGCTATAAGGTACTTTAAAAGCTGCCAGAGAAGAAATGTTATCATTAGTTTCACCCAGTGACAACAAAGGCTTTTCCAAAAGATATATTAGTATAGTAGTGGCACAAATGTTATGAGAGTAACCAATAACTTTTCTATTAGAAGGTCCACTCCCTGAGAAGAAACCCATATGTGAAGTAACTAAGTGATTGACATTAGATATGTCATGGATCTAGTGGAAAGAATATTGCTATTATCTTGCTAACAAAGAAACAGAAATAAAATGACTCCTAGTAACATATTGCTATACCTCTTCTCAGAGAAGACTAGAAGGGAATTTACACATATGTACACAACTAAACAATGTGCAGAGAATGAGAGACTTTGGAACACAAAATATTTTTTTTTACAGTGAAATACAAATTTTTATTCATAAAATGGTCAAAATTGAAGAAAAGTAGAACAAGAAACACATCCTGCTGACACAGCTTCCTTGGAAAAAAGCAGAGCTACATATTAGTGGGACGGCAAAATTTCAGCACAAGCCTTTCTGATGGGAAATTTGGAACAGTAGAACAAAATCACACATTTTCTTACTCATTTGCTAATTCTAGCCCTAAAGGCTAAGCCCAAGGGTGTCCCCCTACTAATGTGAAAATAAATGTGTGTATATGCCACTGTTTGTGTCTGAAAATGTCAGTAGGACAGACAGCTGTCTAGATCAGTAGATGTGACATGTTATCATCTTAAAGTAGGAATACATATCAAAGAACAAGATATCATTTGGGAAAAAAATTAGGTATAATTTAGTACACAAACCATATCCCTCACAGTACAATTTAGAACCAAAAAGAAAATGTTTTTCTTTCCAAATCCATTGGAGCACACAGGCTTAAGTGGGATGCCTTTATTAAACTCAAGGCTCGGGGAGAGGAAACAGAAATATTGTGTAAGAGCCATAGGTGAATTATGACTCAATAGAAAGTGACTTCCAGAGAGAAGAGGACTGACACAAATATGAATTCACAAAATATTTGACATCATGCAAAAGACCTGCACAGTTTCAAAACTTTTAATATTCTAGCACTCAGAAGAATAAATAGATACAAATTCTTACCTCAAATAAGAAGCTATTTGTACAAGATATCTCCTGGGAAAGGAAAGACAGGTTTCTCCAATGGGACGTTATTCTAAACCAGATCCCATGCTTTGGAATAGATGGGCCACACTAAATGAACTCCATGTCTTTGACTTTTCTGTTTCTTGCTCTCTCTGTCTCTCTCTGTCACTCTCTTTCTGTCTCTGTCTCTCTCTGTCACTCTCTCTGTCTCTCTCTGTCTCTCTCTGTCACTCTCTCTCTCTCTGTCTCTCTCTGTCTCTCTCTGTCTCTCTCTGTCACTCTCTCTCTGTCTCTGTCTCTCTCCCTCTCCCCCCCTCCCTCTTCCCCTCTCCCTCTTTTCCTCTTTCCTTCTTTCAGTATTCTCTATTTCTGTCTCTTTCTATGTGTGAGTGTCTTTGTGTGTGTATACTTTTTCTTAGTTTAGGGATTCTTTTTGTCTTAGAGATTATCTTTTATTAGTTTGTTTTGAGATTTTTTTTCTATTTTTCATAGGTATTATTGATTTTTTGTGAATTTGTTGTTTTGAGAAAGAATGAGCATGAGGAAGATGGATGGGAAAGGAGGAGTAGTTGCAGGTAAATACCAGTAAATTATATGTCATAATTTTTTTGATAAAAATTGAAAAAAATATAAACTCTCTCATTTATAAACTGCCATGACAGAGCCCTAAGCTTTCAATTGTAATACTTGAATAGATTGTGTGCAATACGGGGTAGAATGTTCATCACCCAACACACTATTTAGTTCATGCGAGCACTGCTTATAAGGCCTGTGGGTAAATTTCCAGTGTTTCTCTTTGCACAAAGTGGGATAAAATGATGACCTAAACTTTCTCTTCACATCTGAAGAGTTCTATCAGATGTGTTGACACATTTATGACCTTAAGTCGATTTTAAACTTACTTTTAAACTTACTGGCTTTAGTTTCAAAAATTATATATTAAGAATAACATTTGAAACATATTTCATAAATGTCGGAAAATTACCTCAGAAATTCAACAGGAACCTCGGATACATTGATAACATTCAGTAGATGTGACATGTTATCATCTTAAAGTAGAAATACATATCAAAGAACAAGATATCATTTGGGAAAAAAAATTAGGTATAATTTAGTACACAAACCATATCCCTCACAGTACAATTTAGAACCAAGAAGAAAATGTTTTTCTTCAGGCTTAAATATAATATTTGTGAATAATAGCACTGCACTTGTCAATAAACACTTCAAAATATTTTTTGTCAGCTAGGTTATATTGATACACTTTAAGTTCAGGAAATTTAAATCCATCATATCCAGTTTCTGGATTGCAAAGACGCATTAAGAGTTCATAAGTCATATCTGATATGTTATGATATTCTGAATGTAAAAAAGCCATTTTATAATCTTTGAAAGTCAATTTCAAATGGGTATTTTAATTGGATGTATCAAGGACCCACCCATGTACAGTAAGCAAACATTTCCAGGAATCCAAAGTCATATTTTCATGACATTATGGGTTCTGAATTACACACAAGAGATAGTTGAACACAAAAGTTCTATCAGAATAATAACTTCTGGCTCTGGATTTGCTTAGCTACAATGGTGGCTTCTTAGATGGAGGTCATGGAGGTGGTCAGGGTATCCCTTACTGCCTGCTCTGTTCTGATGAGGGTCAGTATCCAGGGGATGGAGGGAGCTCCTCTCTACGGATAGCTTGATTTCTCAGGCACATCACACTTATGAGGAAGGAAGAAAACTGTTGAACTCCATATGGAAAATCAAAGCAGTGGCAGGGACTGTCTAGGGATTTGGAGGGAAAGAGAAAAGATGACAAAGGAAGAGGTAAGATAAAAGGAAACAAGGCTCCAAATAAAGATAGGTAGATGTAAGATAGATAGATCAGCAGCAAGATTGGTGTGCTTGATTTTAATAGCTGAGTAGTACTCCATTGTGCAAATGTACCACATTTTCTGTATCCATTCCTCTGTTGAGGGGCATCTGGATTCTTTCCAGCTTCTGGCTATTATAAATAAGGCTGCTATGAACATAGTGGAGCATGTGTTCTTATTAACAGTTGGAACATCTTCTGGGTCTATGCTCAGTAGAGGTATTACAGGATCTTCCAGTAGTACTATGTCCAGTTTTCTGAGGAACCTCCAGACTGATTTCCAGAGTGGTTGTACCAGCTTGCAATCCCACCAGCAATGGAGGAGTGTTCCACTTTCTCCACATCCTCACCAGCATCTGCTGTCATCTGAGTTTTTGATCTTAGCCATTCTGACTGGTGTGAGGTGGAATACCAGTCAAAGAAAACATATGGTGGAACATGTGGCTCTAGCAGTATTTGTAGCAGAGGATGGCCTAGTCAGTCATCAATGGGAGGAGAGGCCCTTGGTCCTGTGAAGGCTCTATGCCCCAGTATAGGGGAATGCCAGGACCAGGAATGGGAGTGGGTGGGTTGGGAACAGGGGGAGAGGGGAGGGAATAGGGGATTTTCGGAGGGGAAACTAGGAAAAGAGATAACATTTGAAATGTAAATAAGGAAAATATCAAATAAATTTTTAAAATGCTCAAAAAATCAGTGTGCTTGAGAATGAAGGATCAGAGTTGGTGCTGTGGAACACCTCACTTTACTGCTTTTATTGAATCAGAAGGATTGAATAATCCTGTTTCATATCTGAGGCCTTGTACTAGTTGCAGGAAATACATGAAATATATAGTAATATATACCACCTTCAGAAGTAGGCAAGATGTCATTACACAGTGATGACTTCAGGAGGCATATAAGGAAGGCTTGTGGAGGGAAGAACAAAAACCTACCAAGCTCCCAAAGCCTTTCCAAACGTATGTAAACCTCGTGTGACACAGAGTGCGTGACACACAACGGTGTGCGATGGTGCAAAGGTGTTTCAGGAGATGGAACTCCAAATGTCTCAGACATGCACATTTCAGACAGATTCACGCTGGTTCTCTGTGTGCAGCATTTTAAATTGTGACACAAATTTCGAACACCCCCCCAGTCCTATCTGAGCAATATGAAACCATTTCAGTGAGGCGAGTTTTACTTTGCATTTACAATGCCACTGAATTGTTTTGCTCCCGTGCCAGCTGTCAATAGGCATTCTAACCCATCATACTTCACTGACGCTCTTTTAATAATGGACACCATAGCATTTCCCAGCTTAAGTTGATGGAGAACGCCACAGCAACAACAGCAACCTTTCCATTTGTTAAAGCTCTCTCTGGATGCCAGAAGAAACTCAAGCACGATTCTGCTGTGTAAGTCAATCTAGCGGCCCCTGAATCAATTCTGCCCAGCGACTGCTCCAAAAAGGCACTTAAATCAATTTGCTTCAAAGGTAGCATGTATAACATGATCTATGCGCAACTATACTTAGCCATGCTGCATAGATAATTAACCTCAGTAGATTGAAGACTCCCATTTGAGCACAGCTCCAGTGTCAGTGCACTGTTGTGAGAGGTAACTATTGATAAAACACTCAAAGGACACACACACTGTTTATGTTCATACTACTAGGGCACTTAATTCCAAGACTCAAGCATTTTCATTTCCTATGATGTCAGCAAACTTTATACAGCGTAGGCCAACTGCATATGTCCTTTAATGAATCCATAGAGATTCTTTTAGTAGCATGAACAGAACCAAGAAGCCATCTATGAAAGAAAGAGGGTCTGAGTTGCCTGGGTTATTTTGTAAATGTCAGTGGGCTAGTTCAAAGAAATGACAACTTTAAGATTGGGAGAATCGTGTTTTATTTCTACCCCACAGGAAAAAAAAAGACATACTCAACCCATCAGTAAGTGGGACGGGATGACAGCAGTTGACAATAAACAAACTTCAAGGGATTTGCGGAGATGCCAGAAGGAAGGCAACAGAGCAGAAATGAGAGATCATCTGTTACTTATGCCCCAGAGATTCCGGACGGCTTAAGCATGAGAGAGAAAAAATGAAACACTTTAGGGAAGTGTTGAATACTATATATAGATATACACACCACAGTCACATAGGTTTTAAGGTTTCTATTCTTAAATATTGGGTGAACGTACATATTACTATCCTTCGGTAAAGATAGATTGTTTTTTATAAAAATGTGGGAGCTCCACTCGGGTGATCCATCACATAATCAGCCACCAAATGCAGACACTACTGCATATGCCAGCAGGATATTGCTGAAAGGACCCTGATATAGCTGTCTCCTGTGAGGCTTTGACAGCCCCTGACAAATACAGAAGTGGATGCTCACAATCATCTATAGGGCAGAATACAGGGTCCCCAGTGTAGGAGCTAGAGAGAGTACCCAAGAGCTGTAGGGGTCTGCAACCCTATAGATGGAACAACAATATGAATTAATCAGAACCCCCAGAGCTCATGTCTCTAGCTGCATATGTATTAGAAGATGGCCTAGTTGGCCATTATTGGGGAAGAAAGGCCCTTGGTCTAACAATGTTTATATGCCCCAGTACAGGGCAATGCCAGGGCCAAGTAGTGGGAGAGGGAGGGTAGGGGAGCAGGGCAGGGGGAGGGTATAGGGGACTTATAGGATAACACTTGAAATGTAAATGAAGAAATTATCTAATAATAAATAAATAGATACATAAATAAATAAATAAAATGTGGGAGCTCCTTATTTAATTCTATAACTCACAGTAACCCCGTGCCCTTAAAACATGAGTGCAATGTGAGAACTCACTAGACCATAACAAAAAGTAGTACAACATTGATTCCTCTAGGTTTGGGGGAAGCAGTGTAATTCCAAAGTAATTGTTACATTACCACTATGTTTTAACCAATTACTACTAATGAGCAAATATCTTTATGGCTGTAATTTGGAGAAACAGCTAAAATCAGAATAAAAAGAAACCCTACTAATATATGTGATCTACTTCATATTAGGTATGTTGTTAGGACAAAGTTTTCCTTCATCTGGAATATACCAATATAATGGTAGAAACAATTTTTAAATTTAATTTCATTTTACTTTTGTATTCACTTTATATCCTGCTCACTGCCCCCTCCCTGTCGCTCCTCCCACAATCCTTTCCCCATCCTCTCTTCCTGTTCTTCTCTGAGTGGAAACAGTACACAGCCTCTCCATGTAGAGTAGAGTGACGCATGTGTGTTTTCTGGGGTGGAGAGAGATTGAGGGACATTGCCACATAGCTTTTGTGTCAATGCTTACTAAGTGTTTTTCTGACATTAACATGATGTATTATGCAGCTTCAAACACAACTCATACATATGAAACATTTCATATGTTCTGTCTTTTCACAGTCATAAGACATTGGTATAAATATCTTGTATTTGTTTTTCTCAGTTTCAGTTTGGAAATTAGCTTTTTAAAAATTTCCCGGTAGTTTCCAACTTTACATAGTTCTTTGAGCCATTGGCATTTTCTTCTTTTAAAGAAAATAACCAAAAAAAAATCAATTTAAAAATAACATTTTCTCTGTATGGTTTAAGCTATATATTAAAATATATTTTCTCTATTTTTTTCAACAATGCAATTAACTATTCAATAATTTCCTATTAACAAGTTGACAAATTTCCCATAGTAATCAAATAGTAATTATAAATCAAGAATAAGTTTCCATGTAGATCTACCTGGTTCTCTTTTATACCCTGAATATATATATATATATATATATATATATATATATATATATATATATATATATATATATATACCCATATATTTATATGAAATATAAATTGTATATTATATATTAATTGTTATTAGCAAAAAGGATTACCCTTTTATAAGGAAACAAATACCCGTAATTCACACAATTCAGTACTGAATAACTAAATTACACAATTCAGTAATTTAATATAAATTAAAAAAGGAAAAAGACCTCTAGAAACAGAGCAATCTTTTTTCATCACTTCTTAAGGGAAAATTTTTTTCTAAAATACATATTTTGAGTAACTTTAAGCAACTATCAGTCACATAAAACTGGTGACTTAAAGTATCTTTAATGCTAATAAGCTTAAGTCTTCTCAAAAGACAATAACAAACTAAGAGGAGAAATGGTGATTAACCACACACTTTCTAAGGTCTGAATATGGTTGTGTGGATAGATATGGTAACACCCTAGCCTAGGAAATAGTCATTTCCTTTGAAAATTTCTTCCTACTTCACATTCAGTCATTTTGTTCCACTGAGGAATATCTACAGATTCTTCAAACAGGAGGTTCCCAATTTTTTTCCTTCCCGTTAGTCCCTCATGAGTGAAGCTGGTGAAAAAGTCCCAAAGACTTGCTGTTTCTTCCTTTAAAAGTATTTATACACTCATTTATGCCTCTCTCTCTCTCTCACTCTCTCTCTTTCTCTCTCTTTCTCCCTCACTCTCTCCCTGTCTGTCTGTCTGTATCCCTGCACATCTATGTCTTTGTCTTTGAATTTCTTGGTCTCTCAATTGCTCTGTCTTTGTGTTTCTGTTGTGTCTTTCTGCTTCTATCTGTCTGTCTCTGCCCCACCCCCCTCACTGTGTCTCTCTCTTTTTTTGCCTTTCTCTATCTCTGTCATGTCTGTCTCTGTGTCTATTTCTGTGTTTGTCTCTGTCTCTCTCTCTCTCTCTTTCTCTCTGTTATGTTTGCCTCTGTGTTTATTTCAGTCTCTGTCTCTCTTTCCCTCTGTGTTTCTCTGTGTCTTTTCTCTCTTTCCCTGTGTTCTGTAGTCTTTCTCCTTCTAAACAGGTGCATGCCAGTTGGTTTTTTTGCCAACAGACTGTATCCTTGCTTCTTCCAGGAAACACAGGGCACTATATTCTCCCAGGAGACTTTTATACCTACTATTGTCTCTTCAGATCAATAAATTGTGTTGTTACTCAAATGAGAATAAGTTAGAAAAATCTGGGACAGAATCCTTTTAGAGAGGTTTCCTCCACTAATGCAATTCACCAATCACCAGACAACTGAACCCTACATACCCTGGGTAAGACTGACCATCTCTAGCTCATCTGCTACCCAGACACATCATCTCCTTCACACTGCCAGTCTAAAAATGCATCCTCACAAATAATAGACTTTTCTGCAATGATCCAGTTAAGTGTTAGGCATACATTCCTGAGGGTAAATTCTCTGTGCAGTTTCTACCTTTTTGATCCTCTTTGTATGTCAAGGATTCCTGAGTTCTTTGGCTAACTTTTTGTGCTTTCTTTGTTCAGATAAAACATTAAAAATATATCTTCTCTAAAACTGCAATTTATAATTCCTACATTATTTTATTTGCTCTAACAAAAAGAAGTTAGGCATAGACTAGCTTTTCATTATTTTATTATCATTATTATTATTATTAATAATTTCAGTAGAGATGCCAATTTGTTCTATGTTCATATGGTTAATAATTTGAATTGCTGGTCTTGAATTTAGGTTTGTAATATTCTGCCGTCAGAAATTTAATTAGCTATCTGAAAAGATAAACAAGCAGAGTGGGCATTTCTGATGGAGCTATTAATTTCAAATGATGCATATTTTTCTTTGTTTATTCTTAAATTTCAATTTTGATATTGTAAAGCATTATACTTTTTTTTGAAAGCTTCAGATTTATTTTCCCAAGGAGGAAAACATAACTTAATGTTCGGTTCTACATAATGATTTTTGGCTTGCGAGGCTTCCAGGCATTTTCAAACACCTTTTCCAAAAACTCCTTCTACTCTGCTGCTTCATCCTTTTCTGTCATTATCTACCACTGAACAGACAAACAAAATGGATATTCTCAGGACTCATCGACATTTTTGGGTAGAAATGAATCCAGGGCATGTAGGTATCTTCGAAGTACTATCTAATGTCACAGACTTGATCTTTTCCTAAATTCTGGGTGGAACCCATCAGTGTTACCACAGAACAATGAAGAGATAGGCTCAAGGCTTCACCCTCTATTAAGCAATGACTTGCTTCCATTTCCACTGCTGTCCTGTGGAGAAAGGCTGCCTTAAGGGAGCAAACGACTGTGAACGTTCCCACCTGACAACTGTCTCAGAGGAAGGGTCAAAGGAATTAACCCAAGGTTAAGCAGGCAAGGGTGTGCTTAAGTACTTCAAGTACAGGGACAGATTTGCACGGAGATCTGAGCAGCTGCTTCCCATCTCTGATGGAAAATGGGTGAGTAGTAGAATGATACTGCTATAGGAATGAGGACTTCTGGATAAGGGGGGGTGGGGGGAAGCCCAATGACATTTCAGAAAATTCCACTGGAGCCAGGTTTGACAGCCTCTGTGTCATGCAGCCTGCTCAACATCCTTAGGGACCTTTGGAGCCACTGAGGATAGAAAGTGTCTTCACCTGGCTGGAGTTGCAAAACTAATAAAAAACATGCCATGTCTCTGAGTGAAATTTTATAGGGCTGAAAAGCCCTGTACAGGACATAAGTGACTTTATGAGACAAATGACAACTTAGACCCTCTGGGAACTCAGGAAATCTGTTAGTTTTATTGTTTTTTTTGTTTGTTTGTTTGTTTTGTTTTGTTTTTTCCTGGAAAAAATATACACAGACACCTCCAAGAACAGGCATCGACTGAATGAAGTGCCAGACCCTAACAACCCCCCTACATGAAAGCCTTGAGTAATAGTGCAAAGGGAACCCGACCTCAACATGAGAGAGATCGAGACGCTGGAGGGGAAACTCTAGATCTTAAAAGAGTGATGGTGTAAGTCAGTTCCATGTTTTGTTTTGGTTTGGTTTTGGTTTGTTTTGTTTTTTGTTTTGTTTTGTTTGAGACAGGGTTTCTCTGTATAGTCCTGCCTGTCCTGGAACTCACTTTGTAGACCAGGCTAGTCTCGAACTCAGAAATCTGCCTGCCTCTGCCTCTGCCTCCAGAGTGCTGGGATTAAAGGGGTGTCCGTTCTCTTATGTACATCTATATGGTTCTTACTTGTGGAAAGTGGAATTAATTTTAAAATCTTAATTATATTTATAAATGAGTTCAAATTTTTAATAACAATGATGATTTCTTAAAAAAATATGCTGCTCAGGTAATAAATATCTCCCGGTAAGGCAACACATTAATAGAGGAGCTACATTCAAGAAAGAGTAGACTTGAAGCACATTGAATTACTGAAGCAGAAACCAATTTATCATTTTAATAGCCAATAATTTTAATAACAGAGCTGGGTCTAGAGCACTTTGCTTTAATGACCAGAAGGGGAGGGAAGGAGGGGCCAGGCATAGACTGACATGAGTGTTAACAGAGCTAGAATAACCTGTGCACCCTGAGTTCCCCCAAATTCTCCCACACTGCATCTGCAGTCCACAAAAGGCATACACAGAACACACTTCTGTGTCCAGAGAGTCTGATGGAATGGAGATGCAAAGTAAGTATGGATTAGCACACCAAGCCAAAGAGCTGCCCAGAGGTGTAACCTAGACGAAGACGCTGGGAAGCAAAGTACAGATCATTACTGGGCAGTATTCCAAGAAGATAAGTGAGGCAAGTCTACCTGGAAAGCAGTGGAAGGCTCGGGCAGTGTCAGAGGTTTAATGCTCTTTGCTCTAATTTTTTTTTTTTAACCCAGAAATGTTTCTGTACAAAGGAAGAACACTGACAAAAAAAAAAAAAATGGTGCAAAGACTGAAGGGACATATCAGGACTGCCCTACCTGGGGATCCAGCCTGTCTGCAGACACCAAACCTGACACTGTTGCCATTGCCAAGAGGGACTTGCTGACAGGAACCTGATGTGACTATTCCTTGGGAAGTTCAGCCAGCAACTGACCAATGTGGATGTGGGTTCTTGGAGCCAAACTTCAGGCTGAGCTCAGAGACTCTGGTGGAGGAGCTGGAGGAAGGACTGGAGATGCTGAGTGGGATTGCAACCTCATGGAAAGAACCATATCAGCTGGCCAGACCACCCTGTGCTCCCAAGGACTCCACCACCAACCGAGGAGTGTACCAGAAGGGATCCATGGCTCCAGATACATAGGTACCAGAGGACGGCCTTGTCTGACATGAAGGGGAGGGGAAGCTCATGGTCCTGTGGAGGTTTAATGCCCCAGCTTAGGGGGATGCTAGAGGGGTGGGGACGGAGAGGGTGAGGAGAGTACCCGCTTAGAAGTAAAGGAGAGAGGGTATGGGATGGGGTATGGTAGATGGGAGACTACGAAGAGTAACAACATTTGAAATGTAAACAAATGAAATGATTAATAAAAATATAATAAAAATAAAGCCAACTATTTATTATCAAAAGTAGGCAATAAAAATGATGGCATCATGAGCAAACATAATGTTGGTTAATCAGTTGTTCTATTCTTGGGATAATGTTGCTAGTTGTTTGTTTTTTTTTTTTTTTTTTTTTTTATGCTCTTGTAATGTCAATATTACCTTTCTTTACCAACCTTAACCTCTGCCAGGGCTCTGCAATGGATCTGCTTCATTCCAGAGCCCAAGGTAAGGAATCTACTCACTACAAAAGGAGAACCATCAAACCGTATATATTACATTCAGGTGTTCAGCTTGAAGAGCAATTACATGGATTTTTTTTTTTTTCCTGAAACAAAATTAAGAAAAGAAGAGAGGAAAATAAAGCTGCATAATATTCTCCCACAAAGTTTTTTTATTGATCTGTGTGTCTCCTACCAGCCCCCAGAGGAGAGCCTCTTCTGAACCCCTTGTGACATGATGACTTAGGTCATTCTTCTCTTGAAGCTTCTCCCTCAACACTTGATCTGCTGAACGTAGAAAAACCATATTTCTCTCTTTCAATTTGCTCCATGATGAAAGTCCTCAGGGAGAAGCTTCTCTTCCTGCCTGCCTCCCTCCCTCTCTCCCTCCGTCCTTCCTTCCTTCCTTCCTTCCTTCCTTCCTTCCTTCCTTCCTTCCTCCCTCCCTCCCTCCCTTCCTCCCTCTTCCTTCCTTCCTTCCTTCCTTCCTTCCTTCCTTCCTTCCTTCCTTCCTTCCTTCCTTCCTTCCTTCCTTCCTTAAGTGTATCAACAGTTCCCGATAGGTGATTGCTCCCACCCATCCCTTCTTAATTCATTGCACATTTCTCCTTAATGAGCACAATAATCACAGACAACACAAACAATGCTTATGCGGACATCTCACGTTTAGAGTCCTTTCTTTTCCCAGAAGCTCCACTTCTGTTTCCTTGTTCTTTTGCCACACCAAAAGCTCATTCTGCATCCCACACATTTTCTTGTCCAGTTGATAATGCAACCTTTTGGGATACCTACTTTCAACATTTCCATTACCCTGAACTACTCCATTCTATATATGTTTTCAGCAAATACCTGCAGCACCTAAGACCTTCTGGTACAGAATATTCAACACAAACCAATCACAACTGTAAAGTCATAAACTATCTAGCTCCAAATCATACCTTTTACATCATTAAATTCATGCTTTCTAACCCCCTTACTTGATTATATGATTTTCAGATGGTCACTTTAGCCAGTAGGTGATGTTACTGAACATGTCCCCTATGGCTTAATGGGACTGTGATGAAAGAATGAATGACTGGTATGCAGTAGTTACCTGGGCTAAATATTAGCTCCTTGGGCAAAAGCACACTTTAAAAGTTTATGTCCCCTGAAGTTCTGATCTTTTGAAACTCCAGTCCTTAGGTATCTGCCCTGTAGAAATATTTTAAGCCATATCTGAAAACAGAGTGATCTCTTGCATGGAAAGAAATTGCATGCAATCTCTTTGTGTATGTACACAACATAAATTGAAACCACAATATCCCCCTTTCAAGAGACTGGGATGGATCTTTTGTGCTCAAGAAAAGACATTCTAAATAGCAAATCTGTGTGTGCATGAAAATGTAATGTGGTCAGTATCTATTGACTGTATAACTTTAAAGTATCTGAGCTTTCCTGAGCATGATTTGACCTGTAAGCCACAGACTTCTACTCAATTTATATGACTTATTTCAGTGGCTTTCAAGCTCTCAGAGTGAGCTTAAGTATCTGTTAGCCATTTCAATATATTATTAGCATCCTTTTATGTCTATTTCTTCCCTTCAGTCCTCTCTCTTGTGTGCAAATGTTTTGATTTGTAATATCAAAACACTTCCTGTAGAAATTCTATGTAGATAACGGAACATGAGCTATCACTTGATTGAAAGGAAAACTCCACGAGGCTATCTGGCAACACAGAAACTTCCTAATAGCTCTTCTTTATGCTTAGAGAACACACAGGAAAGGGACAGTGCTCTTTTCTCCCTGCTCACATCCTCTCTGGCTCACTGTCTCTGTTCCTAGGGCGCAAACACAGCCTTGTGGTTCCTAATCTGCACACAGTGGGGCTTGCTTTTCCTTCCCAACTCCACTTCAGCAAGTACTCGGTCCTCAGTACCCTATCTACCTGCTCCTCCTTCCTACAGATCCCGCAGTGAAGGGAACTCATAGGTTCATTGAAACTCTATTTAATCTTCATCTACCTTGCCTTCCTAACTGCAGTGATTAAGATTTGTATTTTCTTTCCCCTTATTGATAGTCCAATTCAATGTCTTGTTTTCATAGAGTAAAATTACATTTTTTTTAGTAAAAGATTTAAAAATATGTGTTAAGATCTTTAAAGGAAGAATTAAGTCACAGACATGTCATTTCAGGCTATTATATTTTTATATGCAATGCTTCCCAGTTACTATTTAGCAGGCATAAAATGGTTAAAGTAGAGAATGCTGAGATGCTGTTTACCCCTAGAAAGCCTTGATAACCTACAAAGAAATTAGGGCAGGCATCTGTTACAATATATAGGGTCTGTCTTTGTAGTTATTCCCAAGTCACATAAGGGCAGAGAGTTCAAGGAGGTCGTAGGAGAGGAAGATAAAGAGGGAGAAGGGAGGGAGAAAGAGCCTGGAGAAATGAGACTGTACATTTGGTGAGGGAACAGTTGAGTACAACGATTGCTCTCTAGTACCAGACGCACACAAGCCAGTGTAGCAAAAGTTGACTGAAATAATAGTGTGTTTTAAATGGGTTTTACCAGAATATAGAAACTTACTTACGCATGGCATCAAAACTTGACAAAAAAAAAAAATAGTCATTAGTGCACAACTTGTAAAATGAATAAGATACAAAAATTAGCACACCACAACACAGCAACACAAAAGCAAAAGTCATCAGCACATCACAAGAAAGTCTATGACTTGGAATTAGCTCCCCTGGACCAAGATGTGACCCTTGGCTTCACAACCACTTATTCACATGATTCTCTTGAGGTGGGCTGTAAATTCAATGTGAAATTCATATTGCCTGTTAGCTGTTTTCTGGTGATGAAGAATTTTATTTTTCCCTATGAAACATACTCATAGAAAAATCTTTGGTTACTTTAACATTACTGTAGTCATAATGAATTGTCTATGTAACATAAGCACATTTCATCGGGAAGCAATAAAGGTATACTTTTAATTCACAGACAAGCTTCTGCTTGGATGGAGAGAAGCCAAAATACTGAGTAAAGGTCCTGTTTTGTTGTGGCATGGAATCTGCTAAAATTTGTGTGCTCTCACACTCTCCCCAAACAGAATAGAACTAACTCTATTCCAGTCAGATATTTGAGAAGAAATGACGGCAATCACAATAGTCATGCACTGTATTTTCAAATAAATTTAATCCACTTCAAATGATAATTGATAAGGAAGAAATTTTCTAGAACCTTATGGCTATCTACAAGTCTGCAGTGGTATGAGAAAATGGAAAATTCAAATGTCTAGGAAATTTTATACTAAGCGTGCCATTAAACAAAGGAAGCCACTTTAGCAAATTTGGCACTGTCATCTTCAGTCTTTGTGTTGTCTTCCACTGCCCCATATATCAGTGTTCTCTGTAGGCTGTGTGTGTCAACCGTGGCTCACAATATACTATGCTATTTACAGACCTGCAGCAGTCAACATCTGTGGAAAGGTTTCGGAAGTTGATTTAAAGTCTGCAACATAAGCATATCCAATCCTGAGAGTACACAAGGCCATAGATCTTCCTGGGGAGACTGACACATGGTCCCTTCTCTGACTGGTGATAATGCATCCCTGCCAAAGCCAGATGTAGTTTCTAATCCAGGGAGATGCAGCCCAGTGATGGATAGGTCTAACCCAATTGTGCACATATTTGTATCTGGGAAAGCTACAAGGTAGTTCTGACAAAACCTTATTCTTCTTTCTTTTCTTTCTTTCTTTTTTCCTTTTCTTTTCCTTTGCCTATTATGTTTTTTTTTTTTTTCATGTGTATGAAGATGTCATGATGTCCTGCTGGGTTGACAAGCATATGATCAGATTTAATGGCATATAAAGATGTCAGACTGCTTTCTGGAGCAAAATTTCAGCTCTGGAAATGTTAACCATTAATAGCACTTCCCTGGCAATCCCACTAAAACTGAAGTTAAGTGGTCAAACTATTTCATTAGAAGGAAATGGCCAGATACATGTAATAGAGAGAAAGCTTTCAAAATTAAAAATGGCAAGTGATTTGCTCTCTGTGGGCTTTTTACCTCGTGGGCTTAGCTTTTATGATCTTCTTCTCTCTTAATAGGTAGTGATGTCAAGGGAAGGGTTGTCTTCTATTTATCTATAGGTCCTCACAACTTCCCAGCATGAAATGAAGCATCTGATATACATTGCTAAGTCTAAGTACATTCAAAAATGAGCATAATGTGAGCTTGGGAATCAAATATGAATCAAAGCCATGCCATCAAAGTAAAGGAAATAATCTTATGAATTGAATTGCCTCCTCATAGTACCCAATTCATTTGTTGAAATGCTGACTTCCAGTAACTCTGAATGTGACCTTCCTTGGAGATAATGTCTTTTACAAGTTAAAAACCATTAAGTTAAATAGTAAGTTAAAATATAGCCATTAAAGTGGGCCTTAATTCGTTATGAAAGGAGTCCTTATAAAATGGGACGTGGACACAGAGAACACTGTCATAAAGATGGAAGCAGATATCAGAAGGAATCTCACAAGGCAGGGGATATTTAAGATTGGCAGGAATACAAGCAGTTAGGAGGAGCTGGGCAGAGACTTGTTCCATCCTTTCAGAGGGAACCATGGACCCAGAAAGTTAGCCTCAGATTTCCAGCCCCGAGACAAGCAAATAAATGTCTGTAGCTTAAGCCACGTAATTTTTCATACTTTGGCTATTACAGTCATGAAAAACTAATATAATAACTTCTATCAAGTTGTTTCACTGTTCTGATGCTCTCTTTAAGATAGAAATAATACTATGTTAACCTTGAGTCTACAACACACGAGGGCTCAAAAAATGATAGAGTTGAAAATGGCAAGAGAAAAATTGACAAGTGTGGTGACAGGAAGGAGGCAGGTACTGATGGGCAAAGCTGTGAAGAGGAGCAGGAAAAGGCATCAGAGATAGAGACAGACAGAGGCTTCAAAGAGCTAATGTGGGTGGAAGTGGTAGTAGAGCTGTGGGAGGGGGTTGCTTCCTGTAGACTACAGCAAGGAAGAGGGTTGTCACAGGCTCCCTTACTCTTTAAAGAGGACCATACTGCTTTCCCTCAGTCAGCCACAGAAAGGGAAGAAGTATGAAGTTCAGGCAGCAGCTGACTCCAGGAGCTAGTGAGAGTGGTAGGTAGGTAGCCTGGAGCAGCTGTACAGATGGTGAGATCTGGTCAGACTCTGAGTGGAGAGTTATCATTGTGTCTCTCGGGGCTGAATGCAGGATGTCAAGGAATGAGGAGCCAGGATGACTCTTACTGGGGCAAATAGGAGATTGAATTAAGAGGGAGAATCCAGGGAAGAAGGTAGTTTGGGAGACAAGATAGGAAGAAGGTAGTTTGGGAGACAAGATAGACAAGATGCATGCTCATATGCACCTTCTGCTGGGAGATTCAGGGTGGGCAGTGGCAGGTGAGTAAGGGGGTTAGAATTGGAGGATTCTCTTAGATCTTAAAGTTGAAAGAATGTGTGAGAGTAGGATGGGGATGAAGTGAAAACGCTGACAGTTAGTGAGAACTTGCTACATTCCCAGCAACTGTCTAAGTGCTTTATATACATGACTCATTAATCCTCTTAACTAACTCTGTGGGGAATCCATTGTTCATATTTTTCATTCCTGCAGAAGTTTAGTCTTCTCCCATTGCACAAAGGAGGCTGTTTCTCACCACTGCAAGTATTAGGGGGGGTCATAGCTAACACTTTTTATTTTTCAGAATTCACTTGGCAGTGCCCTTGAGGTTCCCAGTTCCATAGCACAGAAAATTGGAGGATAACCAAAACCAAAAACCAAACCAAACCCAAACAAGTGACAAGATGGGGCCTTGCCTGGGAACGACAGTAGATTTTCCAAAACAAAACAAAAACAAAAACAAACAAACAAAAAAACGGAGATCTGAGAATGGGGATATGACTAGGAAAACAGGTATATCACATGAGTACAGCATGATTTTTCACATGGTTTTCCACAGAGAAAATTTAAATTTAAAAAGGGGCATGTGACTTGGAGAAGCCAAGCTTCTTTTGTGGAGGATCATTGTATATACTGAACTCTGCCAACTACCTCAGGAATGGCTATTCCTAATGCTATACTTTCTCTTATTGGGATCAAAGTCCCTAATTATCACAGAAGAACAAAACCAACTTTAGGATCTAAATTCTGTGAGAAGCACTTCATGGTGAGTAAAAAGCAGGCTCTCAATACATGCTAGATCTACCATCCAATTGCTTGAAACAGACTCTCTTGAAGTAGTACTCCACCCCAGCATGTAGCCTGGCCTTTATGGCACCCTTGTGCAATTTGGCTATTCTGTGGCATCGTACTTTAAGATTAGTCTTAACCATTCTGCAGAGGACCATCAGAGTTACTCTGTAAAAAAATATCTTCACTAGATAGCCTTTAATGACTAAAGAATAATAATACGAAATGGACTAAATAAAAATTGACAGGTACTCTGATCTTCTAAGCCTGCCACCAACAACCTTTACCTCCTGAATGCAGGGATGGTTTAACATACGGAAATCCATCAACCTAATACACTATATAAACAAACTCAAAGATAAAAACCACATGATCATCTCCTTAGATGCTGAGAAAGCATTTGGCAAAATCCAACACCCATTCATGATAAAGGTCTTGGAAAGATCAGGAATTCAAGGCCCTTACCTAAACATGATAAAAGCAATCTACAGCAAACCAGTGGCCAACATCAAACTAAATGGAGAGAAGCTGGAAGCAATCCCAGTAAAATCAGGGACCAGACAAGGCTGCCCACTTTCTCCCTACCTATTCAATATAGTACTTNGATATGATAGTATATATAAGTGACCCCCAAAACTCCACCAGAGAACTCCTAAACCTGATAAACAGCTTTAGTGCAGTAGCTGGATATAGAATTAACTCAAACAAATCGATGGCCTTTCTCTATACAAAGGATGAACTGGCTGAGAAAGAGATCAGGGAAACATCACCCTTCACAATAGTCACTAACAATATAAAATATCCTGGTGTGACTCTTAAGAAGGAAGTGAAAGATTTGTATGACAAGAACTTCAAGTCTCTGAAGAAAGAAATTGAGGAAGATCTCAGAAGATGGAAGGATCTCCCATGCTCATGGATTGGCAGAATCAATATAGTAAGCTTCATTTAGAATACCTTTACCCAGTTATTCTATGTCACAGTCTTTAACTGAAAATTCCTAGGCTAATTTATTCTATTTTATGCATGGTATATCCATGCCATTTCTTTCCCTATGTTTTATACTAAATAAAAGTTCATCCTTTTCAAAATAAATTCACTGATGCTTGCTCTAAATTGCTTTAATAAATAGTGGCTAGTTTCTTCTCTAAAGTATTACAATATTAATTGTTGAACCACATTCTTAGATTTGTGATACTCAAACAGACAAGAGCTTTAGACTCTCTGACACTAAAACATACCATCTAACTAAACTGCAAGTTCCTTGAAGTACACGGCCAGGTGACAGTCATCCTTTCTGATAGGAGCATCTAGGGTGGAGCCTTCCGCACAGGAATCAATATCTACTTGTTTGATGCATGTATTCCTGGGAACAGGCAAATTTCTACCTTCCAGGGAGCAAATATAACCTGTACCCTAGCAAAAGCGTTGCACGCAGAACATTTTCTTCACGGTGCATTAGTAAAATAGCAAAGATTTGACCACAGATGTCTGGCACAAAGCACATAAGAGCAAAGGTGTCAACATTTTCTGGAGCAGATATTCTCTTTGAAGAATGTCTGATTCTCAAAACTTTCTAAGGCCAGATAAACATCTGCTAACAGGGGAGAGGATATATTGATTATCATGAAATACTCAATAACGGGTAACAATTAATATGTAGAAATGTGCTCATTGAGCAGCAGTGAGTGACTTTGTGTGAACCAACCTTCTAGATGGCATATGTTAACAACTTGTCACTATGTCACCAGCTCCTCATGTCTATCTTCTTACTCTCAGCTCTAGAAAGTTACTGTTCAGCCTTCTCTATAGTTAGTTCCTTTTCCCCTTAGTCCCTCCTGGTTTCTACACATATGTGATCTACTTTAACCATTCCCTCAGTACTCCTCCCTTCTTATCAAAGGCTGTTGAACAGTTTCTAGGGCCCTGCCCACTGACCTCACCTACTTATCCTGAAAAGCCTCTTCCTACAACAGCATTTCTCTCTCCTTGACTCTGTTTAACTTGCTCCCATTCTCTGTATGCACACCAGTCACGATTTTTTATTATTATTATTATTATTTAAAGTCACCATGTACCTTATTTAAATGAAGTAGAAACTGGAGGTTCCAACCTGCCTGTGCCATCTGGGATTTCTCCAAGTGAAAAACATGAGGCCCTGTTAATGAAACACTCTAGGTGTCTTTTCATCCCATTAAATTTTGGATAATTATTTGTGGCTCTGGGGTTTTGGCTAAATGAATTTTAAGAAAACATTCATTAGAAACCATCTCTTAATTTATTGATTTTGGCCAGAATCAATTATTTGAGGAACCTTATTCTCTAATTATATGTACCATCGGAATTAAGCATAGATATCGATCATTAACAACCCACTACCATCTGCAGAACATCTTTTTTGTTAAGTAGAAAGGTTTGGTTATTCCTACTGGCAAAAAGTAGCTGGTGTCAACAGCACACTGACGTCTTGATGCCCTGGTTTTCAGAACACTTGCTCACTAACAGAAAAGGTGCTATGTTCCAAACCCATCCACAGTCATAGCCATGTGCTGCATTCCGGCTCTGTATGCATCCTGACACACCTCCTTTTGAGACATTTGCTTCACAGTATGGTATAAAGCATGGCATTTTATTAGAATATGAAAGATATATCCAAAATATGGTATAGCTTATACAATCCAGTACTCAAAGTAGGGGAATAAAATATTAAAAAGCCAAGTTCTCGGCCTGTAACAACATATACATGAGCGTTTTAACATATTATTATGCTGTGTTTAACAGAATGTCATTAAGGAGTCTAATAATTTCATGTATTTGATAAGTTATACATTGATAAAGGAAGCTATTCTTCTCTGGAGTTAGAGATACTTCATTAGATACTCCCCCCCACCCCCGCCACTGCAACCTCCAGTAGTCTGGAGTGCACACAGAATAAAGGGCTTCCTGAAGCCTCTGATGCTTGATCTGGCCAGTGGTTACTGTGGAATCATACAGTATCCACATACACAGAAGTACCCTGGGGATATTTCTCTCCCAGCATTCTTTTGGAATTATGTATGCTGAATCTCAGGTATTAACGTCACAGGTGACAGGTATAAAACATATCCCTTCCTCTTCATGAAAGTGGGGAGGAGGGGAAGAAAACAAAACAGCACTGTGGAAAGAGAAGATTGCTCCTTGAGACTTTTTAAAATTCAAATGGCTCTTAAGCACAGGCTGCCCAGGAAAGCTGTTTAAATCAGAATACAAATGCTGCATGGCTTCAATTAAGAAAAGGATGAACCTCACACTTTTGATTTGTGAGATTTTCTCCCTGCAATTAAAATAGTAAATCTATTCAACAAAATTAGACTTAAAAAAAAGTTCTCTTAATTGTATTTTTTTTTTTAGCTTGTAAAATGCCAGATAAGAGCTTTAGAGATATTCCAAAACACTCCCTTTATATCACATTGTGAGAGATACTTTGAAGGCAGCGCTTTATGCACTTAGAGTCGAATATTTCAGTCTAGGGCCAACAGCCATTAACTCTAAAATTAAGTAAGTCATTTTCCTCACACCTCTGGTGTCCAAGTTAAAAGAAAAAAAGGCAAACAGCAATGAATGGCGACTCTGGAGTCCTTTCATTCTATTCAAGTTGACTGGGTCCTCGTGCAGAGGCCTTGCTCCATTCCCACACATTTTCTGACCTATTTTGTCTGCCTTTTCTCAGAAGGGTTTTACTTGTTCCACTGTGGACTAAGCAGTAAACTAATTATCTTGTTCAAATCCTTTTGTAACGCCTCTAATCCTATTAGTTAAAAGAATGTCTGAATGCTGATTGCAAACTTTTTCTTTTCTTTTTGAAGAAAAAAGAAAGTCCAGTGGTTTGGTCCTGGGGAGACTGAAGCCAGTTCACTGGATTGAAAGCTAAGAAAGCAGTCTACCAGTTCGGACTCCCAGGCTTCCTAGGAAATTGAAGACACCCTCAGATTCATTTTTCTACTCATTACGTTTCCTTACACACACACACACACACACACACACACACACACACACACACACACACATTCAGCTACCACTCATATCAGTCAGAGCATCCGATAAAAGCAAAAGCCAGGTTCTAAAGCTTTACATTCATAGTAGGTGCTGGTGAACCCTGGCCTCCACTGGGAACCCCACTTCACTTTCCTCTTTTTATCAGGAACATTTTAATGAGGAGGGTGACACCATCCCAAGAAAGTCTCAGAAATCTTATGAAGAGGAGGAAATGAACAAATGTTATGGCAAAGCTCTCCTAACCCTGGGAGTCTTAACTTCTTTTCTTCAAAGAACTCTCACAAGTCTTGTGAAAGGACTTGCTCTCCCTCTGTGGAAAAAAAAAAAATCCAAGACCAATGCCCCCTGCTGTCGATTACTGAGAACTTTAATCACTTTTCCTCTTTTGTTCACACTGGGGAAGGAGCCAGACAGCAGGCCAGAGGTCTGCAGTCAGATCTGATATTTAAAGAGCAGAGAATTCATCCGACTCCCATAAAAGACCTGCTCTGACTTCCATGTCTACTTTTTTCTACACAGGATTCTCCAGGTTTAGCAGCATGGTATAGATGAAGCACATATTTGCTTTAAACATGGGGTTATGATGTTACCTCCCAGTATCTGCATTTCCTACCATCCCTCCCACCTACAAAGAATGTCTTTATTCTTGGCACATGAAGACAACTTCTTTGCAACAATACAAGTGTCTCACATTGCCCTTTTATTTCCTTGAAAAGAATATAATACATTGTGGAGGAAAAAATATTTCACTTCTAAAATCTGATCAAATGGACACAGACAACAAGAAATACAATCAACTTATAAAGATATAAGATTTCTGGCAAAAGTATACCCAAGAACTGGGTAGTTATTCCCTGACTAACTCTTATCTGTAGTAACCAATAATCTTCTGAAGACATAGAGGATTGCCTCTGTTTCCTTGGATATACAAGGGTCAGTAGACATGTGTGTGTGTGTGTGTGTGTGTGTGTGTGTGTGTGTGTGTGTGTATGTATTTGTGTGTTTATAGTCTTGAGTATACACATCAATGAACTCTTATAGTTTGAGTATACATATCAATGGATTTGGGGGGAAAAGAAATTCTTTTCTTTCTACAATTTTTTTTCACTCTTTACTTGGGGAATTATGGGCTTGAGCAATGTGTGACATATCTCTTAGTAATGACAAAGACATAAGGAGTCCATACGCACACTTGCAGTAAGTACTGAGAAAGTCTGTGGTGTTGTATAGTATTTCATTGGCTGGGAGAAAGGAAATGGGGTGACAGAACAGAATGCATAAAAAAACTTAAATTGTTTCCATTTAAGATTGGTAGTTATAAACTCACAGAGATCACAGATGTAACATGAGCTGTCAATCATTCTGTTTTACTGGCACAGAAGAAAGGTGCCCTCTGTTTGCCATTTAAAACATATTATCTATGCAGGGGGTAAATATTTTATCCCTGACTCCACAAGAGAAAGAAAGTCAGCCTGTGAGGTCACGGATGACTGAGAAGGATAGCTTGTCCCAGATATAAGATAGTAACAACGGTGTGGTAAATCATCTCTTCGTAAAACCGAGGGCACATGAGCAAGAGATTCCCCTGAAATAGAAATTTCACAATAGAGATGTGACCCTCCAATGAGCTAATTGTAAACATACAAATCTCAGCAGCCAAGGAAATGCAAACAGGAAGCATACGCACAAAGCTGAAAGCACTATAAGGAAATGTACAAACACCAATGTCATAATTACAGTAATTATTACTCTGCCCTTCATTGTCGGAAGAGACTGTATGTTTCAGTATGATACATATGTCATCGCAGGCACAAGGTAAAACTAGGGTCAGAGTTGAGGCTCCATGGTGACATTCTAAGAAAGAATTTTTGAAAGGGAAATACTCCCACTGAGGAAGGCTTAAAAGTGATATTTAATTACTTTCTTTCCAATCCTAAAAGCAAACACCTCATATGCCACAAACCTTCTCACCAATAGCATGTGCTAAATTAATATTATATTATTACTGTTCAAAATATAAAAATAACAATAATAAAAACAACAACAACAGCAGCAGCAGCAGCAGCAACCCAAGCTTATCACAGAGCCTCAGAAGAAAGTGAAATCAAGCTGAAATACTGGACTGTGTCAGCAAGGACCTGGCAACCCATAACAAAATCACAGCAAATGATCGTGTTTCCTTAAGACACGAAGTCCACTCTCATGGATGAAAAGTGACTCTCATTCACTCTCCAGCACCCCTGGACCCTAGCCCTGTCAATTCAACAGCTGATAACTGTGACCACAGGGCTAAAGTGGAACCTGAATCGGGTACAGGATGGATAGCACTTCAGCATGGCAGCAATTTCCCACTTGGAAGTCAATACTTCACAAAAGCCTTTCTGTGAGTAGAGACGAATCAAGGTATTAAGAGCATCTTTGTGATGATGGGATGTAGTGAAGCCAGTAACCATATATGTGAAATGGAAACAGAAATAGCCCAAGCTGCTTAATACTGTATTTTACTTTTGGGCCACTTAGGGGCGCTCAAAGGCCAGAAATGATCATGTGAGTCTAAAATTCAACAGATTTTTTTCCCCCAATGTGAGAACAGTGTCTACACAGTAAAGTGTACCCACAAATGTATAGCAAGCATTTTCCTGCATCATTAGCTAATGAGTATCGACTTTCCCATGTTAGCACATTTAACTCTTCTTAGCTAACAAGAACACAAATATCCAAACATATCTTAAGGAGAAGAAAAGGAAAGCAATGAGTAACCTGAAGCCTGGCGAGCAGGTTTCCTTTAGATAGGCTAGATACAGGCGTCACAAGAGAGAGACATTAGGATGGGATGATGGTGTTATGATAGTTAAAAATGGGTGCCAAGCAAGTGTTCCTCACGGCAGAGAGTAAAAAGGCACAACCTTCAGGGACAAATGGCTTTAAATCTGTTTTCCTGTCTTACCTGTTAGTTGGAAATTTCTTGTCGTTATTGTGTTTATCTATCTTTGTATGAGTTGGCTTTGTAATTATTTTGTATTATTATTAACATTAATCACTATTATTTGCGTTTTGGTTGGAAGAAACTAAGAGCACCGGCATTGCAGGGTTGGTGTGTGGGGTGGAAGTGGTGGGCGTCATCATCACAGCATGGATCCCGGAGGGAGCAGAAGCTGAAGGTGACCTTTCCTCATCGCTCTAATCCCACCGTTCATCCCTTCAAGTTAGCAATGTCAGCTAGAAGCTTTAGAGATGAATGGAAATAGGTCTAAAAGGGTTAAAGGACATCTGGTGAGAAATGTGTTTCTGCCTACATTTGGATATAGTCTAGATAGCAAATCTTTAGGGATGATGGCAACAGCCATTCATAGAATGATTCACTTAAAATGAGGACAGGAAGATTGGTTAGAGAGTGAGGATACTTGCCAATAAGCCTTATGACCTTTGTTTCAATCCCTGGGACACAAATGGTAGAAGAAAGGAATTGACTTCCATCAAACTCTGAATTCTGAACTCGCCATACAAGTTGTGGTGGACACACACACACACACACACACACCCCTATCCACCAAACAAAAAAATGTGTTGTAGACCCCTGAAGGTGCACATGTGATGTAAGAGAATGTACCATAGCCTGCAGATTTTAAGCAAGGTAGGCCAAGCATAAATATATGCTGCAATGGACCCAAAATGCTCATTGACATATTAGTGAGATAGGGGGAAAATACACAAAAGGTGACGACAGCAGAGACTAAATGTAGGACATGGGGATGGGAGAGCCAGGCTCTGAGAAACAAACCAGTGGGCAAGGGAGATGGATTGTGTTTTATATTGGAAATTCTGACAGGAATATCCATTGCTTTGTGGGCACCCTCTGTGGAGATGGCATGGTTCAGTGGACTCCAGGAGGTCATTAGGTACTAAGGCTTCGGGTGCAGGCTGTGTCATTTCATTTACAAGCTCCAGGCTCTCAGTTCATTATTTTTTTCCTGTGACTATGCTTCTTATCTGAGCTGAGGAGAGTAACACCTTTCCTGCTTACCTCACAGATTTTATCACGAGATAAAATAAGCAGAAGTCTATGCCTAGTGTGGCGCTAACACAATGTTGCAGAGTGTCTGCCTGCCTCACAGACTGGAACGACATTATGAAGGTTCTCTACACAATTAGAAAATGTCATGATTCTGGGGGGGGGGCCCTCAACAAGTTACCCACATGTTGACTTTCCTAAAGAAAACAGTAAAATCTCCCACAGAAAACTGTTCTGAGATTAAAAAAAAATTATAAACAAGGACAGTATTGCACACTCTTTAATAATTCTTTTTTCCTCATTATTACTAAACAAGTCATCTGGATTTTGGTTGCTGTTGTTTCCAGTTTTATTTTTGGTCCCTTTGGCGCAGCCCCTGTTCCTCCTTATGATGTAAAGTCTTCCTTCTTCTCTTTTCCTCTTCAATGAATGTCTAGACGTAAAGCAGCTCCATTTTTCTGTCCCTTACAATTTTAGTTCATTGCCTATATACAAATGATACCTCCTGTCAAATGCCAGATGCTTCCTGTTAACACCGTATTACACTGTAAAACTTTCCAGATCATTGCTCCTCAGATAATGATCTGCCAAATCAAATGAAATATGATTGTTTCAGACTAGTTTTCTCCTACCTGCTTCCTCACACTAAACTCTGTTTTCTAAGGAATTTGATTTCCCAGATTCAACATCCTTTCCTCTACGAGCCCCAACTCTGCTTTTGTAGATTCTTCAAGCCTCCGATTTTACCCCGTCTTCTTCACACTGAGGATTTATCTGCCAATAGTTCCAATGGGAACTTCTTCTTCTTCTTGTGTCTGCATTACTGGCTGGAGGCTCTAATACTTGTCTCTAGTAAGGCCATAGTAGGCTACACAGGTTAGGAATCGTGCCTATTCCTGAGTATCAACACTGAAGGCAGCAGCATTCTTGTCCTAGAAAAATGAATCATTTGGAAGAGAACACTTACCCAAAGCACTCATTGATACATTTATAGGATAAACAAAAGTAGCGAAGATGACAGCAAAGATGGAATAGAGGGACTTGAATAGAACAGAAAGACCCTGAGAAACATATGGTCAGGGAAAAGAATGGGTGAGAAAGAGAGGAACAAGTGTTGGGTACAAATGGAGAATGCAAGCAGTTCCATCCATAAAGCTAAAACTAAAGCCAGCCTAAAGTTGTACTTGTTTGCAACATTAGGGATACAGCTTACTATTGCTATAATCCTTGCTATTCCACCAAAGCTGGAAGGTAAGTTCCCATTGCAGAACACCAAGCACTTGTGACATATGGACCAAAAATTCCTGAGCAAGAGGTGAACTGAATTCCTCCTCCCCGAATACTAGCTTTCATGGTGCTGAAAGGCAGCATGTAAGCGCCGGAAGGACTAGCAGTCCTACCCAGCCATGACACCTCTAAACTGCAATAACACCCATCAGAGCATCATAACTCTAAGAGCCCAATAATGACATGTAAGAAATATCTAACTAGGATAGCAAGGTCTTCAGAATCCTGCCGGGTTCTCATTCTTTGACTATTAGTTGTACATATGTCAGAAATTTAAATATGTGAAATAAGGAGCTTCTATAAAAAGTTAATTTTACTAACTAAAGTTCATGGTATTTTAAGTATTGAAACCCACTAGTATTGAAACACTCATTAATGATTTTAAGTATCAGTTCAAAACATACTTTATAGGTCAATAATCAATAATTAAGCAGAATTTGTGAAAGATGATTATTAATATTAAGAAAAGCTCACAATTATGAGATGTTATTATCTAACATGCAGTAACATGGTTTGTATATTTGAACAGATAAAACAATCCAAAACAGTTTGAATCCCTTTCACTTATATTTTTTAATTTTAATTTTCTTATTAGAAAATATTTAAATTTTAATTCTAATTTTCTAATTAGAAATTACTTCCAAATTTATTTTTAAAGCTTTTCTAGGATTGTATTCCAGAATTCCTGGTTTTGTGACATGAGAACATTTAAATTAAACAGGAATATTTGTCAGAGAACACTGACATCACCGTGGTCATGAAGTTAAGGAGGCCAGAGATTGATAAGCAGGTAAAGTGTTTTATGATAGATTGTTACACACTTGATTCAATTTAACATTTCAGAAAAGTGTCAGCAGTCAGTGGAAAAATACTCCAATAAAACCATTAGATTCATGCGTCTGGCTTCTAGGCCAGCTCAGACTAATAACAATAAACAAATGGTTTCACTTACTCATTTAATTCAGTAATTCTAGGAAGCCATGCAAAATATTACCTGTACTTGAAAACCTATTCTTAAAGAATAAGCTGATGAAGAGAGATTTATACTGCCAATAGACTTTTGAGATTATTAGCAGTATATTGTCAGCCACAGGACTTGCCAGTGCAGTCTGTTGAGAAAGTATGCCATGCAGGGTACTCAAAACTCAAACACGTGAAGGAACCAGTATCCATCACTCATCAGTGATAGAAACCAATAGCACACTTAAAATGTTCCTCATCTGATAATTTAATATATAGCATTAACATTTATATTTTAAGCTATAATTTTACTATTTCATCTGTCTACTAAAAAACAACCTTTTTCTTTCTTAAAAAAACAGAAATGTAAGAGTGGCCAGGTTAGTTTGTCAGCGGTGGGATTCTCCGTAAGATTGCTTCTGGCAAGTGATCATTCTGCTACTTATCCCTCTACAATCCTAAAAGCACCCTCATTTTCTACCTTAAAATATAATTTCAATTTGAAATGAAAAATAAACGATGGGCAGTTCTACAGACACTAAGGTATTTCTTATTTCCCTTTCTGTGACTGAATCTGTTTATTCTGCTTATTAAATTTTTTTTCTGAGAGGCCAATTAATTTTTTCCTAAAACGTTAAAAAAAAAAAAAAAGGCCCTGTAACATGTTCCCTTGTTTCTGTGGATTTGTTTGATGTATACTCTAAAATCTAGGTGTAGAATATTGTCAGTCAGGTCTGTGAACTGAAAGACAGGAGGGGCATGCTGCAGGTCAGATGGAGGAATGATCTGTAAGAAAGCTTCAAGCTAGGAAAAAGGATTTAAAAGGATGGAGAGCAGGTTAAACTCAGATCGCCAAAGCCTGGCCAAGCCAAACATTTTCAAATAGCAGCTAGAATTAATAGCTCTAAAATTGAAAGGAAATCCATAAACACACTGATATTCTGCATATCTACCCACTCCACTATTTTAATATTAGTCCAGCCTGACCTGCTGGACCGATGGCCTATTACACTCCCTCTTTACCACTTTATTTTCTTAACACTGAGAACACGATATTTATGTTTTGGCATGTTTACATTAGAAGATATGATTCTTGTGGGGCAAGAATCAAACCTGATCTGTCTACCTCGATGACCCTGAGGATAGAGCAATATTGAGAATGCAGGAGAAGGTGGGGAACAGAGAACTAAGTAGGACAAACGTTAACCCTTATACATATTATTTGTAATCTGACAAAAGAAACATTTTCATATTTGTAGGGGACAGTAGAGGTTCTTGGCCTGTCATATGAACACGGACCACACACAAGAATGGATGGTTAGGACTAATTATTTCTACTTCGAGATATAAAAATGTCATCAATGTTGGCATTGCTCAACATTTTTTTTTCACGGCATACGGCTTTCATTGCTTGCTATAAACAGCCATCTTCCCTACCAAATTCTTCCCATATGGTCTCTGAATCTACTCTCCTATAATTGGGCTTTGTAAAGACAAAAAAAAAAAAAAAAAAAAAAAAAAAAAAAAAAGCTGAGGAAAGCTTTGCATATCAAAATCCAAATAACCCCAATGATAGCATAAACCACAGTTATAGCTGAAATAGTGTCATGAAATTGAAAAAATAATGCAAGTTGCTATAATGTTTGGTTTGTTGAAATAATCGTATATTGACAATCACTAAAACTAATATTTTATTTCTGAAATCAAGCAAAAGTATACAAATAATACCAGCATTTCCCATTATTTTTCTCTTCAACATTAAGCATGCGTTGTTTATTCTACTCTTTGTTAAATATGCAAGGCGTCCTAATTCACAAATTTAACTCCTGACCTCATTTTGATCACTGTGGTAAAATGCAAGCAATGGAAATGCTTTGAAAAAAAACTTTTTTACAATAGTATATCATGAATAATTTATCTAGAAACACTTCCAAGTTATATAATTTCAGCCATCTCATTGAGATGGCAAATCAAAATGGACCATGGAGAGAAATCCAGGTCCAAAGAAAAACAAGAGTGTGTGGGAAGCACCTCTGAGATGTAAAACTAAATCCCTGTGAAAAGGAGCCAGAGAAGTAAGAGCCTAGTGTGATGGGTGGGGCTTTGCCCAGACAGCCATGAATATAACTGTGAACCTACTTTACACTGTAAAGTTTCCCATCAAACATCAACAAGAGACTAAACACAGATGTGCCTAAATGATCTTGTATGAACTCCAAGAAGTACTGTCAAGAGGAAAAGAAGGAAGGACTAATCTTGGGAAATATTTCTCAGGAATCATAAAATGCTTGGTATTAAACACTGGAGTTGGTTATGGTAGGCTTCAGTATTGAATCACAAGACTTACCACTGCCCACAGGATTGCCACTACCCGTGTTGTAAACAAATTGATCTATGTTTTTCTGGTCTATTGGTGAGACGAGAAGGCAATATGGAAACTCCCAACACTGACTATACATACTTTGTAAGAAATGATTGCAGCTTATTTTAAATGACTTTATAATAACGTCTGGCACATGATTTTAAGGAAGTTCTGCACAGAATCTACAGCCGTCTTCACCACTCCTTCCTTCGTATGTGTTGCTCCTTTTAATGCCAACGGGAAATCAACAACAGAGGAGAGACATATGCTGTAGGGAGAGGCAGCAAGTGCATCGTGAATCAGCTCTCTTCAGTGTAGGCGGAAAATAAAATGTTTATATTTTTAAATGCTACTACAAAATGTTCCATTGGCAAAAGGAGGAATTCTAAGCATTGTGTAAGGATCATCCTAGTAGTGTCATTTCTTAATACTCTTGGGATCAGCCAGCGTAGGGTTTTACCTTTTTCAAAAGGCAAACCCTGATGAGTATTTCCTAGTGATGTCATTCTTCAGACTCATCGATGTTTTTTATTAGCTTTTCCTTTTGCTCTGCCTGCTTTTGTTCCAGATGCAAGTTGGAAGAAAACAAAAAGGGGCTGTAAAAAAGCTGAGGATGCCACAGCCAAAGAATAGAAAGTGTGAGGCTAACCCCCAGGTGTGCCTCTCCCAAGTGTGTGTGATCTGGGAATCCACAGTGAGGAAAGATCATAGGCTATTTACAGTGAGTGATCTCTACCCTGTGCCTGTGTCTCCATGCAGTGAAGAGATAGTGGGCAAGAGGAAGCTCTCTGCTGTCTGTGCTTATGACTACCAGTTTCCAGATCTCAGTATGGAGCCCATCAGTGGGTATGGGTATCTGAATATTGCTTCTGAAAATAAGTGGTGGTTCTTACACTCTTTTCCCCTATTTAGTTCTCTTGAATGACTTTATTTTCAACCTTAAACGAAGCTTCTCTGTTCCATTTGTCTTTGTCCAGTGTACTCATCTTTGATTATCACTACAGTTAAGGGAAAGAAAAACAGTGCTGGATGATTACTTGGACCTCATAGGCACTTTATGTCAGATACATTTTTAACTTTTCAGTTTGCAGTGTGGGAGAGAAGGCTCAGTGGTTAAGAGCTCATACTGCTTTTGTAGAGGATCCAAATTTGGTTCCCAGCATCCACATAAAACAGTCAACAAGCCCCTGAAACTTTAAGTCCAAGAGGACCTGACAGCCTCTTTTGGCTTCCATAGCCACCTGCACTCGTGTGCAGATACAAACGTGTATATGGGCAATACAATGTTTTAATAAAATAAAGAGTTTAAATATTTAATGCATATATTGGCATCTACTATGGTATTATTATAAGAACTACAATGTATGAGATGTAATATATGAAAACCCTGAACAGATTTACACATAAAAATTAGAAATTTTAGTTTATTACAGAAAATGTATAAACAGAAATGATAAGTTGATGAAGTGATACTAATAAAATGTAAAATTAAAATTATAACCTACTTATAATATGTATTATTTGTGTTCAAAGCAATACATTTTATTGTTTTACTTACCAACTTTAATGTACATTTGTAAATATTTTTTTCTTACAAACAACGTAAATATGCACAGGTGATATGTATATACTTATTCAGTATATATTGCCTAACTGCTGAGCTTTTTGTGTGTGTGAAAGAAAAGAAGAAAATGTTTTTAAAACCATTTCATAATGAGGAGACAGGATTTTCTTAAATTTGTGATTGTTCGTATCTTGAGATAAATTATTATTTGCCCATCTCTTGCAAATTCATTTAAGCTTACCCAATACCCTTTCCTATTCACAAAGGGAGACTCTGAGAACCCACAAATAAAATAACTCAGAGCTTTCAGTACACAAGTAATCTCAACAACACTGTTTTCAAGAACAAAATCTCCTAACATTCACTATGGTCTGTTGAGTATGCTAAAGATTTATCATGTAGATTTCATTTAAACTTCAAAGACATGGGTGGGGTTAGTCTCTTAGGAACTTCATCCAACTGAGAACAACCTTAAATGCAGTAGTTTAGGGAATATACCTCCAATAAGTATATATCTACATCTATCTATATCTATATCTATATCTATATCTATATCTATATCTATATCTATAATTTCGATATATTTACACTGTCCGTAAGAAAAAGAAAAGTTGATAGACTTTACATTTGTTCAAGTAAAGTTAAATATGTAAACGGGCACACCAGCCAATAAGGAATTGAACAGGAAACCTGCCTAAATCACTTTGATAATTTTACAAAGTCCGAGTTTCCAGCGAAGAGCATCAGCTTGCTTTATTCTATGATTTTCTATCACTTGGTATGTCTTATGGGGGAAAATGTTAGATAGCAAGATTAGTGGAAAGAGTTATTTGAAGCATGGAAGGTACAAAGTCAGTGGCAGGTAAAAGTATATCTTTGGGAGGAAGGCCTGTGGTAGAGGTACATGCTCAATAGTCCTTATATCCTGGGCTAAATACCAGACACAGTTAACCTGGAGTGGAGAAACAGATATGAAGATTAAGGCATACTAAAATCTCCTAAGAGTCAAATGTCAATAGGAAAAATCAAGTGTGTTTGTGTGTGTGTAATATATGACTAAAATAATTATAAAATAAGGGAACATGAGTTTGAGAGAGGTGTTTTGGGAGAAATTGGGGTAGAGATAATGAAAATACACTGTATTTCATTCATGAAATCCTCAAACAAATAAAATAATAATGAATAAAATTTGCCACATGTGTGTATGCATGTTTGTGTGTTTCTTTTTGAAGCTTTTTTTATTTGAATGTTTTACTCTCTTAAGCTAAGAATTTACCTGATAGTGGCATTTATCTCCAATGCAGTTATTAAAATGGTTGTTCTTGTCATTTTATACCATGATTAGATCAAATCAGATAGAATTTTTTCTGATTCCTGTCATCCCTCTCATGCCCACTTACATTTCTGATCTTTAAAAATTACTATTGTCAAGTATATTTTACAACCGTTTTTTTGATTAGCTATTCACAACAATCATTTTGATAACAGGAAGCATGAAAACTATCTTAAGTTGGGGTGTTTTGGCTTCATATACCAAATCATTTTTCTACCTCTTTCTTGCAAGTAGAATTGGGAAGACGAATCCCCTTATGAGTTGACTTTTTCTGCTTTGATAACTCACTTACCACAAGTGACCCAGTCAACACAAATAAATAAATAACAACGAATGATTAAAAGTTTAAAAATAATTACCTAGAAATCAGGACATTCTCTGATCTTCACTGAGCACCCACTCTTTCAGCATTTACCCCTGTGCGCTAATGTCAAAGAGTCACAAGGAGTTACTAGATCTCAGTTTGAAATATCCCCGTGGTCTCCTTAAGCCATAATAACTAAAATACTAGCCCACAAGAAAAATATCTGACTGATTTAAGTCTGTACTTGGCTATAAACCTCTAAGATAAAAATGTTAGAGTGCTTTTTATGTTGCTATCAGAGTTGACATGGATATTTTCATGGTTATCTAACCCCTAGAAAACAAGATACAGTCTTTTGTAAGTCGTACTCAGAGCCGTGGGGGTAAAGTCATGTTTACTCTACTCAAGTTATATGTCACAGTGTAGCGTGACGACTCTATGTCAGTCAGTTAAGAGCATGAATCTGTAGTTCTAGAATAAAAATCCTACATTTTCCAATTTGGTTCTAATGATTCAACTTACGTTTTAGTACTTTAACCATGAGGTGATTTTTTAAACATATCTTGAAAGATTTTCTTAAACGTTTAAGAGGAAAATGTCTCTCTATATTCATATATGCATTTATATAATGTTTCATTTATAATAATTGAAATGTGTAATCATAAAATTATTTGAGTCATAAAATATACCACCACACACATTTACACTGAAGGGTTCTTATGACAGTCTTTGATTTTCCAAGGATTTCTCAAGTTTCGAAATTGAAGCTCTTCATGACTCCTTTACCTAGGACTTGCAACACTGTGATTCACAATGCTGCCATCTACTGGGTAGCTGGTGAACTATGACTTAAGACCCTAAAATTCTTTACAGAGAAAGGCTGGACAAGCAGCTCAAAGAGTCAGATGCAGATGCTTCCAACCAATCAATGGACAGAAGCTAGGGAACCCTGTGGTTGAATTAGGGAAAGACTGGAAGAAGCTGAGGATAGTGACTCCATAGGAAGACCAGGTGTCTCAACTAACCTGTACCCCTTGAGATCACTCAGACACTGAGCCACCAACCAGGTGATATGAGCCCTGGACACATATACAGCAGAGGACTGCCTGGTCTGGCCTCAGTGAGAGAAGACACACCTAACTCTCCAGAGACTTCAGGACCCAGAAAATGGAGAGGTCTGCTGGGGTGGGGCTCGGATGTAAGGGGTCGGGGGAGTTATGGGATGAAAAACAGTCAGAGGGTGGGCCTGGAGGGAGATAACAACTGGACTGAAAAAATATATTAAAGAATAATAATTTTAAAAATTCTGTTAATTGGGGTGGGGAGGTGGCAAGGTGCTGACCTGAAAGTATGTGTGGTTATTGTTAGTTTGCTGAAAAGCTAAGTGCTCCAGCACACATCTCTCTCATTGCTGTCTTCTTCTGAAATCAACACCTTCCAAGATGTGTCTGTATCTGTGTGTTTCTTTTCCTCTATTTCTTGAGCTACACATAAACAAAAGGGATATTCAGGGAACAAAGAACAATTCCAAGATGTAATTACTTAGAAGGGTTGTGTTCGATCCTAATGGAATTTCTCTACCACAAATCTATCCACACTTTAAGAAGTGTGTGATACCATTGTGTAACATGGACTTCCAGGGCTTAGAGATAACAAGATCAAGATTCACTGTTGTCAGAACATGACATGACAACCTTCTAGCCAAAGGGAAGTTCACATATTCATCAGCATGGGGCATTCAGTGGCTGCCCTCACTGAGAACTTGGCATTTGGATGAGAACAGTGGTGAAGTCGCACAGAGGAGCAAGCGAGGACAGAGATGATAGGAGGAGCCCAGCAGTGCAGCCACAATGAAGTGTGGCTTGATTTAACTTCTGTGACCATCATGTGCACTATGACTAACTGTCCCTATTTCACAGGCAAAGCAGTGAAGTGCTAAGTTCACGCATTTTTATCAATGCCTCAAGAAAGACTCACGTTGAACTCAAAGATGCACCTACTATGTGCTTATGTTATCACAATCGGGTGAGAAGGGAAAGAATAGATGTTTAAGTAATGTCATGAATGGTAGGGCTAGAAGAAACTAGGAAGTATGCTCAATTAAGTAAAAATGGAGGCATGAGGCATTCAACTAAGCAGAGACAAACTGCCAAATAGCACTCAGATGAATAGAGGAAGGAGTGAAAAAAATATGTAGGGGGTGTAGAATCCTTTCTTTTCTTTTTTGGGTGATTTTGTCAGGTCTTGAAGATCTTAATTTTTAAAAGCTAAAACCCTATTAATAGTGTTTATAGTCTCTACGACAGTGGCTTTCAACCTGTAGATTGCGACTCCCACAGGGTTGGATTTCAGATATCCTGCATATCGGATGTTTACAATATGATTTATAACAATAGCAAAATGACAGTTATGAAGCAGCAACAAAAGCAATGTCATGATTGGGGGTTACCACACTATGAAGAATTGTATTAAAGGCTAGCAGCATTAGAAAGGCTGAGAACCACTGCTCTAGAAAGTGCGACTTACTAAATATTGGTAAGATAATCCATACTCTGATATCAATTGTAACTTTAAAAGTTAGATTATGTTGATAGAATCTTTCCATCTGTAAATACTGTAAGAATAGCATGGTCCTGGGGCTTCAAAGCATTCTGTAACAGTCTCCTGGACTTGGCCATGGCTCTTCAGAGTGTAGTCCTCACTTTGAATCCAATAACTTAAAGATAACAGCCTAATGAGAGTCAATTAGGTTGACTCTAATAAGCCTGGGATTTGTATTTTCACAGGAATAGTGTTCTTAATAAAAGAGAGACAGGCGCTGAAGGAGGGTTCCTGAAGAAAAATGACCACATTTGTACACAGTAGTCAGGGGTCTATCTAATAAGCTCAGAACACACAGGCTTCATCTCACATGGACTGCTTGAAACTTGCTCTTGAATTCTCAGGCTCCAGTGCTGATATTTAGTGATTTCTGTCCTTGAAGATACTCAGTCTTGGGCATTCTGCTCTAACAGTGCTGACACATATGTACAGATCAATGGCAATAGCCAATACAAGAGTTCCATTTTCAATACAAGTGCCTTTTCTTCTCCTGTCACTGAAGACATAGATATAAAAATGAGTGTGAAAACATGCCTCCAAAATGAGGTCAGAACAGAATATACAAATGATTCTATACGAACTGCTAACTCTAAATATTTCTTACTCAATAGGGACAGCATATTACTATTCTGTTGGTCACCAAAGACAATGAACATGGTAATAACACTTGGTACTCTCTGAAGGGTGGGCTTAATTGTGAAAGGGCTTGTAGACCTGAACCTACTCTTAGAGCTTCAAAGACATATTCATAAGATTATTTCTCCTTACAAAAACTCAGTGATGGTATTGGTAAAGGTAAAAACAGAATGATCCATTCATTCATGTAAGTGCTATCATTATAGTAATGGAAGCATTCTCAACATTAAGGGGTTTCTTTTCTTCTTTAAGACTTCTCTCTCTCTCTCTCTCTCTCTCTCTCTCTCTCTCTCTGTATATGTATATGTTTATGGCATTGGTATATGTGTATGATGTGAATGCATGTATCTGCATGCAGTTGTGTTCCCAGAGATCAGATGGGGATGTTAGTAGCTTGCTCTTTTACGCTCGCCTTACTTCTTAGAGGCAGGTATCTTATTGAACCTGAAGCTAGAAAGGAAGACGAGAAGCAACTGACATTCTCTTAGTACTATCTCTGTCAGAGTTTGGGTTAAAAGTGCTCACGTTTACATTCATCTTTTCTTGTTGGTGCTGGAAACACAATCCAAGTCCTCCTCATTGCACAGCAAGCACTCTTATAAGCTAAGCCATGTGTCAGCCATTCATTTCTAAGAATTGAAATATTTACAAATGTCTTCCTAAGTATTTTCTCCTTCTAACATATATTAGTAGATGTTAATTATCTTACAATATACAAATTATATAGTATATGATTACAGCCTTTACCACACACATATATGTATGTATATATTAGCATAATTTCCATTAATATAATCCATTCAACAAGAAAGAAATGTTGGCATCATTTTCAGTAATAGATAAGTGTTCCTTCAATTGTAAAAATATAATAGCATAGAATATTCAATCAAATTTGTTAGTATTTGAAATATTGAACATCAATACTCGCCCAAAATATGTTTAAAATCAGCTCAACAAATAGAAGAGAGAAAAAATAAGCCAAAAAACAGTAAAAAATTTAAATGTAACTTGAAATGTAAATGAAAAAAATATCTAATAAAAATTTATAAAAAAATTAAATGTAGAACTTTACATGTATAATTAGTTCCCCAAGTGCAACTAGTATCTAGCTATGTTAACTTCTATTAAAAAATAAGGGCACAGCCAGGTGTGAATCACACCTTTAATCTCAGCACTTGGGAGGCAGACACAGGCAGATTTCTGTGAGTTCAAGGTCAGCCTGGTTTACAGAGTGAGTTCAGGATGACCAGGGCTACACAGAGAAATCCTGTCTCAAAGAATGGAAGGAAGAAGGAAGAAGGAAGAAGGAAGGAAGGAAGGAAGGAAGGAAGGAAGGAAGGAAGGAAGGGAGGGAGGAAGGAAGGGAGGGAGGGAGAGAGGGAGGGGGAGAGAGAGGGAAGGAGGGATAAAGAGTGAGGGAGAGAGAGAAAGGGAGGGAGATAGAAAGGGAGGGAGAGAGAGAGAGAGAAGATTCTGATTGAGATTTATACAACTCATTATCTTATAGAGTGGTCCTTAGAAAGTGTATGTAAGCAAATATGAGCTCAACTTCTTATGAGAGGCAGAATAAGAACCCAAAAGAGCACACACACAGCTTACAACTGTACTGTGTTTCTTGTCCCTGTTTACAGAGAGTTTAGCATAAAAATTATATTCAAGAACATTGCCGCTTAAATATTTACACAGCAATGCTAACTGTCATGATGTCACACACTTTTCTTTTTGTTCCTAAAAGTTGAATCAGCTGATCTTCAGGCTTCCTAGACAATCTCTTTTACGATTTACTTAATGACTAGTGGAGACTAGAAGAAGGGATTCTACCCTGAACTTTATAGTAATGGTCTTGGTCCCTAAATAATTTAGAAGGCCTTGGCCATGACAACAATCAGTGTAGAGACATAAAAACATGACAGGTTAGTTTAATTTCCATGTAGTGAGCAGGCTGAAAAATGTGGTCCGAGGGGATGAGGATATAGTAGAGCCTTTGAAAGCAAAAGATGCTCAGCTTATAGAGCCAGAACCTCACAAGTTGTCATTATTGAATCAAAACCAAAATATGAAAAGTTCTGAATTTTACCTGGAGAACAGAAGGAAAGTTCAACTCTGGAAACATGTTTGACGTAAGCCTATTAGCTGGGATTCCATTTTCCAAGCTGAAAACCTTGGTTTAATATAACTCACAGAAAAGAAAAATGAAAAGGCATATTAGATCTTATTCTGTCTTCCTGTTATTTGGCTGTGGGTAGAGAACTAGATGCCACATCTTATGGAGATGTATTCCCTGCTAATTACTAATCTAGGAAAGGTTGTTTACTGATCCTGTTTTAAAAGTGAGTCAAGGCAAAAGTTCACATCCCCAGTCATAAAACTAGCCATTTCTCATACAGAACTTTGTAATTTATTTGTACCAATCACACTCTATGACTGACAACAGGTAGAGATAATGAGCTGCTGATTACCACTGTTCTATTGCCTCTTGCTTTCTTTCCTCTGAAGGACCAGCTCAACCTCTAGCTGAAAAGACTTAGCTATCATAAGCACTGCCAATCAATGTGTTTTGTTGCATTTTTCTTTTGATCACAGAAAGGGCCTTTCAAAGTGCTGCAGATAAAATCTTCAGTCTTTGGCTTTCCTCCACTATGGATTCTTAGGGGCCTGAACTTTGCAAAGAAACTTTTTGTTTTCCTCAAATATTTCCAAGTCCAGAACTCAGTTAAAGGCCCCCGAGTACGGAACATTCATCTTTTTCTCAAGTTGCTACTGCTTAGATTTACTGAAACACAAAAGATGGGCAGCCGCAGAACTCACATCCCAGCACTTAGCAATCTAAAGGTGCTTTCATGTTTCTGCCAGTAGCATGTGCTGAGGCTCCTCTGGATTGTTTGCAACTAAGCTGTTGTGATTACACAGCCAAGTCCCCACCACTGCCTGCCAACCAGAGATTCTGAATAGGGCTAGTAAAAGCAGTGGCAGAGCCATTGAGAGAGATGGCAACTTTGACTAAATGAAAGAAAATAAGAGGAGAAAATTCTAGAATGTTTTCACTACAATTTTGCTTTCCACTATAATTTTGTTTTTCAGAAATCGAAAAATGAAACATTTTCCCCTATTAAAATGATTGTTGACACTATTTCTAGAATAATCAACACAGTACCCCTTCGAAGTAGTTTACAGATAATATTGAACTTGTGGATGGGAAAACTTTTGAGTCCATTTTGCTTACTGAAGGTGAGCAAAATAAACTCTACTGGATCTCCACAACAGGAAAACAAACCGTTATTATGACTCTGACTCCCTCCATCTAAAAAATTTTAGCCATTTACCATTTTAAAGTAAAACAGAATATTGAGTCTCATTACAGAATCGTGGACTTACAAGAACAAAATTTACATAGGAGAAGTCATGCATGCTTTTGAGCTTGGCATGTTTCCAACAAAAGACTTCACATTGTGTTTTGAAATATTTATTTTTTGGGTCTAATACAGTGTTTTCATTTGGGATAATTTAACCTTAGCCCTAAAAGCCCAAATGGAAACTACCTAACAATTAATAATAAATGGATGTTTAAAAAGTTAATCTCCTGGAGGTAGACAGTAAAATAGTGGTTGTTGGGAGAAAAAAAAATGGAATAAGGACTGGAGCTTTTCTAGGCAATGCTTTCTTTTATAACCCATGCTTTTATGAACCATGTACTTGAGCACATATCTTGTATCAAGTTCCGTGCAAGATCATCAAGAAAGATTTCATAGCCCCTGTGAAATCTCATGTGTACAGCACTCTTCTCTTGAGGCTTCAGGTGTGTGAACACTCAGCATCTTTGACCTTGTGGCCTTCAGAGTAGTAAACTATTATCCAGAGTCCCAAAGCTACTGGGGGTTTGACCAGAGACCTGAACCTCAACTGTTTTGCTCAAAACAGAACTTTTAATCATATATTATTCGGCACTTCTGCCTCTATTCTCAAGACAAGTGAGTACGTGTGGCGTTTTAATATAGATTGAATATGTTTCCCATATTTAAGCATTCACTGAGATAGAGGATACAGAGCACACAGGATAGGTTACCAACTCAATGTTTATATATCTTGATTCCTATGACTGCCTGAGAGTGTAAATACTACTGTTGAAAGGTAATGTGATTAGAAAATTCTGAGGGTGTTAAAACTTGAGGATAAAACACAAAAACAAAAACGCTTGAGGATAAACTGCTTGTACCTATATTTGGACATCTTTATAGCGAAGAAATGCGTTTTTCCTGAGGCAAAATTAAAACTTCATATGTGTCCCAAGTAATAATTCTTCTAAACCTTTATTTTATTTTAAACACAGTTAACAGCCACTGATTGTCTTCACTATCTGCACGGAACGTTTAATACGAATGAAGACTGCAAGTTGCTCTACCACAGTGAATTAAAATACTATGGAAGTCTTGTGCTTGGAAGAGACCCTCACTTTGACAGGTCTTTATGACTTGGCTCGCTGATTCCTGTGAACCAGAAGCACAGCACATTCCTGCCTAATAAAGCTATTGCTTCCTTGCTAATTAAAACGGTATCAAATGAATGAAGAAAGAAGTGAGTGAAGCCACTTACTCCATCATGTGCTCTGACCGCTCCCACTGGGTAATCTCTTCCCAATTCAATTTCCCCAATGGGACAAGAAGAGGAAATGAAACAACAAATTGTCCTCCTGATGAACTAAGCAGAAACTGGGAGGACTCTCATGGGAGTCCTGCTAGGTCAATCGGTTCATCATGCTAACAGAATAGTAATCCAGAAACCAGGGTCCCAGCAACAGGGTCCCATTCAATAGCCTCTTGTTACACTGTCTCAGTGAACATTACTAAATCTTGGTGCCTGGCTCATCAACAGATCAAGACCATTCTCCTTGAAGTTAATTATTCACTACTATCGCCATATTACTTCTTAGAAACCAAACACAACAACTGTTTTTGTTGTATAGGTTCTGAAATTCCTTACTTTACAAAAATCTCTGGACCCATACTTCATGTATATGCATTCGAACCACTTAGTCTGCTTGGTAAAATCTAGAAGCTAGTTACTAACTATAGGAAGCTAATGGTGAGCAAATGTTAGAAGGCAAAAAAATGCTTAATTGAAATTCTCAACACTATTTTTTTCCATACCCACTTTTCCACCTTCTTCATGTTGCATGTTCTGCTCACCATAAAACTGTGGAGAAATTTCTTCAATGTGCAACATGTGAATCAACACTTCAACCTGGTCCTGCACACCTCTCTTTCCTATTGTCTACAGTGTTCATAAAGATATCTGCCATACTCTTTTTTACCTCTACCCTATAGCCTATTTGCTGATATCAGGAAGTCAACCTAGATGCCTATCTGAAATAAATGAAAATACTTACAAATAGCTGCCTGCTAATATTAGGTTTTGTTTCTAAGTTACAGATGAAGCCCTGTCAGGAAATGCATTCAGATTTATTTTAAGGATCTGGATAAGGGGATCATCAGCTATCAGTCTTTCCTGCTCTTCCTGAGGCTGAAAATTGACTTCCCTGTGCCTATTCCAAGAAGCTCACAACCGCTTAGAACTCCAGCTCCAGTCAATTCCTTTTCTGGACTCCACAGGTACCCACACACATGTGGCATACCCGCACACATATAAACATACATGAAAAGAAATCTTTTTATTATTATTTTACTTTGAGATGCCTTTCTTTTCCTGACCATTAGTTATCATTATATAAATGTAATTCATCTAACTAAAATTATGTCTAGGATTTAAATGAATTTTTTTTTTTTTTTTTTTTTGGTTTTTCGAGACAGGGTTTCTCTGTGTAGCCCTGGCTGTC
>CACVCL010021801.1:0-7500 GCA_902729485.2 Mus minutoides
TCCTGCAAAAAAAAAAAAAAAAAATGAAGAGCTGAGATTGAGTCTCCAATACCCACATGAACGCTGAGTGTAGGATCCAGAGGGAGACGGATCTCTGGAACTGGCTGTCCAGCTATCCTAGCACAGTCAATGAGCTCTGGGGTCAGTGTCCTGTCTCAAAATGTAAGGTCAAGGGAGACACTCCATACTGACCCCTTGCCTCTACATGCATACATAGAGCACACACATGTGAATATACACATAAACACAAAAAATAAAATTAGAAATAATATTAGGTCACTCAACAAATATTCATTGTATTCACGTGTGCTAGAAAAGCCATAGGGCTAGATGTTTAGTGAAGGCATAGATAGATTCATACATACATACATGCATACATATATATATATATACACACACATACATACACATATATGTACTTACATATATCTATATACATGTACATATTTTGTGATTCATTTAACAGGGTGTGAACTAGGTATGAACAAAGAATCTTAAATAGGTGCTTATGGTGGCTGGAAATGTCATATTACATATCACAACTTGTGCTTACATATTCAGATAGAGCCGGTATAATTGTCCATTAGAGAAGGCACAGCTCACCAGTAATGGATGGCACTTATAGTTAAATACAAGGCAGTTACTATGCTGTCCCTTCACGTACATGATTACATTTTCTTCATTCCAATGTCATTAAATTGAATTCAGTTCACCAAAAACTGTATGTCCACAGGTTGCAGTCTACAAAAGATAGAGAAAATGGGTTTTTGGTTGAGGCAGAGATTTATTCAAATATTAAAAACCCTACACATAAAACGAATAAGGACCACTGGAATAAAGGAAGGGGCCAACATGTGTGGTGTGAGTGGTAAGGATGACAGGGAATGACTCACCAGCATGAGGCAAGGCCACACTGCTGGGCAAGGACAGTATTCAACCTGCTTGTTGCAGAGTGGGAGGTCTGCAATGTATGCGACAAGAGCTCTGGTCAGCAAGTATGTCAGTCATGGACGGAGACCTCCTGCTCACCAGTGCTTCCAGTCTGTGGGAGTCCAGACAGATCCCATAGACTTCTGTGTTCTTTACACTACAATGCTACTATGGCTCTTAATATCTGGTTTCCTGGTGGTGACGTGGAGAAAAAAAAAAGACTTGGGGAGTTTCTGTCTCACATGGATACTTTGACTCCGTTCTCTTTTGTTCATCTTAAACACCCAAATCTCACCCAGCCCTACATAATTAAGAGCAAAATTAAGACGGACTTAAGAACAACCTTTATTCTTTCTCTTGCCAAACATTTACACAGCAACAATGTATGCTTAAAATATATTACCAGTCTTGAGCCTGAAGACCTAGGAGAGAGCTGTCCATCTGCCGCGGCACCAATGAGTGCTTTTCGGCTCTCCCCTTAGCCTGCCTTCATTCTCCTCATTTACCAAGTACACTGGGGAATGACCCATGCTAAAAGTTCTTCAAATTCTCAAAATCTTGGGCTACCAATGCCTCATCCAACCCCAAACCCTATGATTCCATCAAGTGAATACAGGGCACAGGTTTGTTCTTAATACAGAATCTGGGGTGGAAAAGCTGCCTGGAGTCCTGTGGAAGGAGTCTAGGGACTTTCTGCATGTTTATAATTCAAGGGTCTTAAAAAAGACACCACAACACTATTAATGCTTCAAAAGTGTCTCGTAAAATACTGGGGAGTGGGGGTGGCACATGCCTTTAATCCTAATACTCCATCATCGGGGACAAAAGCAAAGGCAGGGTGATCTTTGGTCTATCTAAGAAGTTCCAAGGCTACATAGACCTTATCACAAAACAAAACATTAACTACCCATTCAAACAAACTCTGGAATAAAGGTGCCAGGATGAGAATTTTTCTATACCTGCTCTTCTGAATTTGATCTACAAAAGCCAGGGTACTGTGTTTTATTGAGAAATCAAAATAGTATATTACAGAATATCTCCTATCCTTCCAACAAATTTGTCTATTTTGACAACACTTATACTATAGTTGTGCAGGCTGAGAAGTCCCTGTGTCTTTACCAATGGTGTGTGTGACTGTACTGAATTCTGGAGAAACAGCCTGTGATGGCAGGCCTGGCAGTGTGAGAAATAGGCAGCACAGAATCTGAGGGTATCTAGGGAGAATTCCCTGGTATATATCAACACAGGGATTGTTTAGTCAGCAGCCAGGTACCCTGCTCTATAGCACCAAGGCCTCTCCTGTAAAACAGGGCCACAGTTCATTCTAGTGAGTTCAGTTGAGAACGTAGACAGGTCAAAATTGACAAATTAAGTGTAGACGATAACGCTCAAAATATTTCATGTTCTATTCCCTATTTGCTAAGGTAGTTTTGAGCATGCATCTTTGGTTTATTTTCCCAAAGAGTTTACCACACTTTAAAAGCTTTACCTTAAAACTTTTTTCCCCCAACAGACCCTTCAAAATGGAGACTGTACACAACAAGGTGAGATTTCCTGGAAGTGACATCTTGAATTTATCAAGCTTCTATGGCCACCTAAAAAATGGTAAGAGAGTTAATGACACAGATATGATCTGGTGTCTTTTTTCCTATAAAATAAAATAATAGCTTTATTATGTAACTGGGTAGCAATAAGTACCATTGTGAAACGTATAGATTGTATCCCTGGGTCTATGCATCCATATATGCCCCAGTAGCTGAGACTTCTCAGTGGGTAAAATGGATGGATAGTAAAGTCCCATGTGACTTATTAGAAGATGCATTAGCTTTATCATTCCTACCCCTTCCCAAAAGCTACTATCAGAGAGTTCTTCAGCTACTCCAGAAGGTTATTTTTATCTGCACAACAACCTTAAATTCCTCTGAGTCATCGTATCAACCTTTAGATTATGTTTTGATGCCAAATAGCTGATACATCTCAATTTTGCCTCTCCAAGTCTTAGCATCCCAGGGACCTCTCCCTCAGTCCTGATGCTCAGGTCCAGAACTTTGAGGTCATTGTCTCACTTTCTCTTCTTTCAGTCATCCAGAGTCTGATGTTTCTGACTACCCAGGGCCACACCCCGTGTGTGAGCCTTCACCCTGATGTTCTTGTTACCGGAATGACCAGAATGGCTACATTAGGTCCCCAAGCACAACTCGCCCTACCCTTGCCTCCTATACTCTATTCCTACGTGGAGTCTTCTCCCCGCCCCTCCCCCCTCACACACAGACACCCATCTGTCTGTTTCTTCCCTTAGAATACCAGCTATGTCATTCACTTAGCCCAAGGCCCTGCCTAAGTTGCACACCTAATTATCAAGTCCTCATTCAGAATGAAGTTGCACCTACTATTACCTCTTTCTCCTCAAGCAACATGACAAGTAGGTCTTATGACCTCAGCATTGGCTCTGTCTTTGCCTGGATTTTTCTTTCCCCAGTCCACAGGGCCCCCTTCCTGTCCTTTCATTCATCTTCATCCTCCAAGTCTTCTTCCAGTGCCCCACCCACTCTCCAGAACACCCCACCTCTTCCCCTGTTGTACCATTCTCCATTGTGTTTTTTTTCCTCACTACTAATGATTCTTTCCATTTCTATGAAAGTCTCATTCATTATTATATCTGGTGTCTGGAAAGAGATGGGCAGCTGTTCTGATTAGTGCATAATGAAATTAGCAAGTGAGTAGACTTAAAGCATGCATACTGACTACAACAGTAGTTGAGCTATGGATGAAATGGAAGAGTGGAGATTAAGGTCCAACTCTGTGGATCACTCTGCACCTTGGAATGTCTTTTACTTTTATTAAGCCCTTATATAAATGAGAATTAGGTTCCTGGCCTGATGCACATATTACCTCTGAAACTAAGCAGTGGCTGAGCTAAGGTACACAGTGACCCTACACGGCTATTAAAAGGAACATTTAAGGTTCTTTCTAGGGGAGTTTACTAATAATATCCAATGATGGGGTCCTGGTTCCTGGTATGGTCCAAGAATTCTGTTAATGGTATGCATATGAAGTTTCACTTGGTGTATAAAAATCTCTTTGCATTAAAAGTATAAGGCAGGTCTCATTATCCTTGGGGGTGGGATGCACAAAAAGGTTCCTAAAAGTTAGATGGATCAGTGACAGTCAAACTGCTGATAACCTGAGAAACAGCACTGGCTTGCAGATCTAACTCTTCCTCTCTCTTTATCAGATCACTCTTCATTTGCAAGGGCAGCCCATGACCAGTTGCCTGCCTTCTTCATATATAGAAGTTCCTAATAGGTTTACTTAAATATTTTGTAGAACTAGGAAAAGGATTCAAATTTAAGTTTTAACATATGTGTGTCTGTAAAAATGGAATAGCTAACCAGATCCAAGAATGTTCCTGCTTCTCCTATAGGTCTGCAGCTCAACAGCTTTGAGAACTAGCATCACTCATCATATTGGTGTTTAGGTTTCATTCATAACCATTAAGATTAAATTAGAGAGCCAGGGAGATGGGTGGGTAGGTAAAATGCTCTCTGTTCAATTTTGAGGACCTGGGTTCAAATCCCCAGCACCCACCTAAAATCCAGAGACGGCAGCATATACTTGTAATCTAAGAGCTAGCAGCAGGGAGACAAGAGGACTCCTGAAGCTTCCTGGATAGCCAGCCCAGTCAGTCAATGAGCTCCAGGTTCAGTTAGGGGCTCTGTCTCAAAGACTAAAGTGGAGAGCTCAACTGAGGAAAACACTCAATGTTCAACTCAGACCTACATAGTTACGTATATGTATACATGCTGAAATTAGAGACACACAAAGCTGAAATCAGAGACAAAAAGAGATACTTTTTTAATAATAGAGAGATGGGATGAGTGGAGAGGTACCAGAAAAGACTTACTTCTTGGCAATTGATTTTTGAAGCTAAACCCTGGAAAGTGAAATAACACCAGAGTTCTCTCTTTCAAGGCTTGACAGGAACTAGTGCCCACTCCTGTTAGCAGAAATGGTGGCTGAGTAATGCTGACAAGGCTGGGATGTTTTCTTTTCATCTTTACCCCTGAAGTTGCAATTAATTCTACGACTCCCTGACACTGCCAAGAAAAGTTGGCTCTGGTCTCTCTATCATATTAAAATTTTAACATCACATTAAAGCATACTGTGCAATGCCCCACGATGCCAGTAAGTAGTTACAGTTGAGACCAAGACTTAGCTTTGAAGGTGAGTCACAAGGTCAGCAAGATTAGAGACGAAGAGGAGAGAGAGATCAAAAGGAAATCTTTTCTTCGGCGCTTGAGAAGATGTGGGAAGTATGTCTGGAATGATTCTGGGACACAGGTCTTGTGTAGAGTGACTGGTTATTTCAAATTCCTAGTGTTCACTCCATTAGAAAAAAAGTCATACTAGTAGCCAAGCATTTATTATCAACTTCGTTTTTGTTCTTAATTTGCTTTATAGCCAGTATATTCCTTCCATCACCATTCTTTGACCACCAATATAATTTAATGGAAAATACATGTACAACATTTTATATATATATATATATATATATATATATATATATATATATATATATATATATATATATATATATATATCTTGTTTCTATATAGGACAATTCATAGAAAATATGGTTGATAAACACTAATATCAATAGTTGATATTTGAATGTCAGATGTGAATTAATACTTTGATTTTAATAGACAGCTATAGTTGCAATTTTCCCATTGAGAAGCCCCATCATGCTTCCCTACTTTCTCCAGGACCTGACACCTGCATGGTGCCTTAAGTGATTGATATTTTTTTTCATTTAGATGATTATACATACATTTTCAATTAATAAAAAGGCACCTTTATTTTTTATTAATTTCTCTTTTATGTGGTGAACTGTTGGTCCCTGTATAGATCAATTTAAATAGAGTAAGTTCTTTTTCACAGTTAGGACTTCCCACTGGACTTAAGGCGAAGACAGAATGTGCATTGAAGAGGACAGTCTTAGGATGAACACTGTCTCACAGACAGCATGAAGCATCATTTTTTGCTTATTGCTAGGGGATGGATGGCTGGGTACGGACAAACCAGCAGAGTCTGACTTTACCTATGATGGGTGCTAACACTTTGCAAGCCTGAGCTCTTTGTATGAAGATTTGAGAAACAGAAATCTGGCATGTTTGTCCTAAGTTTGGCAAAGAGGTAGAAACATGACAAGTGTAAAAATCAGCGTGTATTGACAAGCATCTGTGTTTGTCTGAGTATTCTGGCTCTACCTGAAAATTATCTGAGTTATTTTTACAAAGTGTTGCTGACTGGCCATTCCTATCCTTGGAACTGCTAAATCATACTCCCTGAATGGCTGAACCTGAGCTTTGGTGTTTGTTAAACAAGCTTCCCTAGGTGTGGTACTTTTGTGTAGACAACATCAGGGACCAACCATGGATTGCATTAATAAAATGTGTTCTCTCCATTTCTAGGTAGAAATGAGTGTCACACACCTGAGGCTGACCTCTCACTTTTGAAGCTAATCTCCTGCTGGAGAGACCAGTCTGTACAGGTATACCATCTTCCTGCCTGCCTCGTGTTAGAGGAGAGTCCTGCTATGGAGGTTCATTGAATCTCCATCTTCCCTAAAAATTCAAGAAGGCAGTTACTCTTATCATGTAAGATGACTTTCTAGAACATACCCTTCACCAAACCTAAAGTAGAGCCAGGAGTCTGATAAACCATACTGATGTACAAAAGGATACTGGATGGTGGGAGTAGGCAAGAGTGGCCAGGGGAGGTGAGTTCATCCTAGAAGAGGTAACCCCTTGTCCGATGGGATTTCTCTGTGAAGCAGAATTAATTATTATTTGTGGTTTAACTTGAATTGGCCTTTTCTGAGGGATTTCCATACATGAAATTGGCTGATTTAGAGAACAGCTTTGTACAGTGTCCTATTCACATTTCTTAACTTCTTTGGGTCTCTGGTAGCTCTGAATGTTGTACAAGTTTTCTGCACCGTCTGATAAAAAAAAAAAGCATCGTCATAAACATAATAATTAAAAATCCCTCTTATGTGCCCTTTCAGAACCTTGCATTTTCAACAATGCAAAACAAAAACAAATGCAAGACTGGTGTTTGCAGTCAGACTTTTTCTTTATTACATTTTATTTTATTGTTACTAGTTTACAGTTTCACTGGTGTATCATGAATGCTGAAAGCTCTCACCTCTACCCTCCCTACCTTGATGTCCACCCTCCCACCTCCCCACAGGTCTCCCTCTCATGTTCCTGCCCGTTTTTTATGGGTGTGGAGCCTGTTGGAGTCTGTTGGGCTGAGCTGTTGGCACACAACTAAAGATAGTTATGTCCCTTTCCCAGAATCTACCAATAGCAAATACTGGTGAGGTGAAAGATTCTTAATAGGCTGATTGTTAATAGGATAGGTCTGGAGTGTAGGTAACTATAGTTTACAGTTGTTTTTAATTTCTGGGGACTGGCACTTTGTAGTATTTCACCCTATCTGTTGGTTCCTACAATTGTCCCACTTGCTCTTTTGGAATGTTCCCGGAGCCTTCTAGGGGTAGAA
>CACVCL010021801.1:12500-54460 GCA_902729485.2 Mus minutoides
ACCTGTGTTTAGGTACCATCATACGTCTGTCTCCTCACATCTTCCCAGGTGAATCTTCCCAAGCAGATATCCGTATGCCTGGCTCTATCCCAGAATCCATTCTGCCTCCAAGATATCCCACCTCCTATTTCCTGCCTAACCCATAGGATATAGACTTTCTAATTGACAGGTGATCCATTCTTTCAATAAAAAAAGACATTCCCTCTACATTTATATAGATATTATTCATCATATTAAAAAACAGATATCCTGAGTTAAAGCTGAAGACCTTAAGATTCAGATAATAATCTTGCTTTTCCATGTTGACCTGACCTGTTAGGACATGGCATGAGACATGCCATGCTCCTGTTTGGCAATCTCAGGGTTGTGTTTTTTTGTTTATTTGTTTTGTTCTGTTTTAAGTATATTTACATCACAGCAGGATGGAAAGAATGGAGGCTTTTGGTTTGTTTTTGTTTTTGTTTTGTTTTGTTTTAGCTTTGCTTTGCTTTGCTTTGCTTTTACAAAGTGTTTGTCATTTGAAAAAGATATTGAAGTATGCAGTTTGGTATTTTTAGGTTGATATCCACAAATCATCTCCATGGTTAAACTCTCTGATCTCTATCTTGAGCTGCAGAGTTATTACCCCACCGACTTTCCTTATGCCATTGCTCTGTGCATTCTTCAATCTGCGGAGGGTGGATGGTCTCATTTATTTATATTTTAGCCTGATACCCTTGCAGCATGCAAATCTTTCAGACAGTCATGGCAAACTAGCGTGACACAGTACAGACTTGTCCAGTCATCTGTGTGCCTCAGTGGCATGCCTGGTACATCTGAGGTGTTCATCCTACCAAAGGAGAGTGAAACCAACCAATGGCTTCCTTTTCTGTGGAAAGTATTTAATGCTGGCAGCTGCATTGGAGTTGGGTGAGTTAGGTTTTCCTCAGGGATCTCAGCCTCAAGGTTTTTAAAAAGTGAAGTCAATTAAAAACATTTCAGAGAATAACAAATTAAGGACTACAAAATACCTACTTACCATTATTTTCAGGTGATTTTTCCAGGGGATGGTTAAATGGTTACCAAGCTTCTTCTACTCTTGCCAAACCCTTCACTTTTTTAAAGTCTTTAAGGAAATGTTTAAGTGTGTGTGCGTGTGTGTGTGTGTGTGTGTGTGTGTGTGTGTGTGTGTGTGTCTATGTTTTTCATTTTAATTACCAAGCTAAGTGACTTTTTCTTTTTTATTCAGTAGACAACTTAGATCATGTTTGCCTTCTTACTAGCTTTCCCATGTTGACCTGAACTGTTAGGACATGGCATGAGACATGCCATGCTCCTGTTTGGCAATCTCAGGGTTGTGTTTTTTGTTTACTTGTTTTGTTTTAAGTATATTTACATCACAGCAAGATGGAAAGGATGGAGGTTTTTGTTTTTGTTTTGTTTTGTTTCAGCTTTGCTTTGCTTTTACAAAAGAGTAAGTCTACTGACTGTGTAAAAATGAATTTCTTTCTGGATTAACTCTAGTCTCTCTCAAGGAAAATATTCCTCGTTCTCTATTTCCAATGGATCTTTTGAAGTGAAAACAAGCACGTAAAGAGTGAGTTATACTTCTCCTCCTGACAGTGGCAACCCGCTGCTAATGTGTTCATGTTTATAAAAGCCCAGTTTATATATTAGTCAAAATTATAGTTTGATGAATGCAATGTTTTCATAAATTGAAGATAATCATTACATTGGCCCCCATAGTAAATTTGTTTTAAATATTAGTTTATTATATGTGTCGGCTTATATTACAAATATTTCCAGTAAGCAAACGCAAATCATTTTTATATTTAGCATTTAAAATGTATCTTAACTTGACCGTTAAATCATCTATTAAATATTCAATTAAAGTGAGGTTTGATCTTTTTATTTTACTTTATATTTTTAATTTGTGGTCAGGTATTCGGGAAGCAAGCTGGTAAGATGTTCCTGGTGCACAATTTGCTTCATTCCTTGTTCTGTGCATTTTGTCAGAGAATGCCTTAATGTAGCAGAAATCAGATTTGGTGTGTATTTTTACACCAAATCAAATTGTGCAGGCGCCACCCTCAGCTTTCTCCAAAACATGATAAAGGATTAGATTCCACCATGGTTTAGCTTAAGAAAGCCACGCGGCTCTGGACGAAGCTTGTGCTGGGAGAGCTGGAGTGTTTACTGGAAACCACACCCCACAGCACCCAGTGCAGAACTGGACTTAGTGAGTTTACTGACCTGAGTTCTGACCCCTCCTGCAGTGCTACTGTATGTGGCTTTTCTGGTTATTCTGCAGGCGTAAATCACAAATATAAAAGATGTTGAAAAGACTTAAGAACAGAACGGTGGCCCAGGGCTGACTGATTGTGAAAAGCACTTAGATGCACAGGACACTGGCCTGGGGGAGGGGGTGGCATGAGAAGCTGTCCCCTTTATTGCAGTTGGCAGGCTTCCCTTCCCCGCATTCAGTACAGCCCCGCTTCCTCCCTCCCCAAGCCTTCCTTTTCCAAGTTCACAAACCGTAATTATAAATTACAACATTTCTAATATGTTATTTTAAGGTGTAGCATTAATATACATTAATACCTTTGCTCGAACCCAGAAATTTAAAAGAAAAAAATGTCCAGTAAAACTTCATAGGGTTTTTATATTGCAAAGTGCCACAGTAGATCATGAGTTCTCACTTGACGGCCAATTCCTGGAGGTAAGAGCTGTTTGCAGTCCTCACAGACATGGCTGTTTAAATATCAGAGGATGGGTGAAGAGATGGCTCAGAGAAAAGGAGTGGTTGCTGCCCTCTCAGAGGCTCTGGGTTCAGTTTCCAACACCCACATGGGAAGGCTCACAACCACCTGAAACTCTTCTTCCAGGGGATCCAGGACTCTCTGGCTGCTGTATGCACGTGGTACATATAACTCATGGAGGTACATTCTTAAAAGATAAATGATGGCCAAATACTAAGCCGAAACTACCATCCCTTCACTGTGAAGTAAACTACATTGTTCCCAGTGTCATCTAGGGTTCATTATTTGAGATTATTTTTGTGTTTCCTATATAGCTATAAGTAGAGATTTTGCAAAATACTAAATAAATAGGTACCTGTTTATAGATATAGCTTCCATTTTACCTATGAAAAACACAGACATTTCTAAAGATTTCTACTAGTGATTAATGCCCTGGTGTTATTTGAGAAATGATCTGAATTGCAATTTTGAAATTGCCTTCCATCACAGAGCTACCTATAAAACTGAAACAACGAATGCAGAAGACTGTGTCTTATTTGCTGAATTGATAATGAGATATTGTAATAGTTTGTATTTTGTGACATTAGCTTTAGGATGGGACACATGTCAGTGGAGTGTGTGATAGGAAGGGAGGCAGGGACGGCAGTCATGCCAGCCTTTGCCCTCAACACTGAATTTGTCCTTTTCATTGAGGCAGAGTCTAAGGGTCAGCAGGCCCATGGCCACCATGAACTTCTTGGCCTTTGCCTCTACATCCTGAGCCCACACTCTGGGGTCCTAGGCTCCACCCAACATGTCTGGTTTATATGATGCTGAGGGTCAAACCCCAGGCTTTATGATGTTATACAACCTCTCTACCTTCTGACCCTCAAATTCATTTTGATGCATAGCTCTGGATACAATGTAGGAAAAAGTTCTGACTTATCTTGGTATGCTGAGGAACATTTCATCAAAAGAATTTCATTGGAGAATTTTGCATGAACCTAATTGCTTTGGACTACTATGTTTCACACACACACACACACACACATACACACACACACACACACACACACACACACACACACACACGCACACGCACACCTGTTATCAGTGGTGCATCTTATAAATTAAAAGTAAAAGCATTAATCTAGCATCTACAGAACAATTTTTGATAGCACAAATCAATGATTATTATTTGAGTTTATCAATAATTTATAAATTTTGCATTTTAAACATGAAATTATTTAACAATAGACACAGTAAAAATTTGAAAATTTGAAAACACAATTTGATACACACATACACACACACACACACAAATCTCTATAAAAACTGCTGAGAATCTATGCAAGGGTATTCATGTTTCTCCTGCACAAGCCTGAGCTCCTAGGAGAGAAATGTCAATATAAGAAACGTTTGTCAAATACCCCACTGTCTGATGTCCCCCACCTTAGTGGTACATGAAGACAGAGGGCCTAGGTGCTACCTTGATTGGTAAGGGGCTGGCCATGCAGCCATGGGGTTCATGGGGACCTGATTCCTGGAAGCCATATGAAAATCAGCCAAGACTGTGGCATGGGCTTATTTATACCTATATCTGTGGGGGAGGCAAAAATAGGCAGGTCTCTGTAGCTCACTGGCCAGCCATCCTAACTTAATAAGTGACCCCAGGCCAAAGAAACAAAAACAGAAACAAGATGAACCACGCCTAAGGAATGGCATACAAGTTTATCCTCTGGCCTCCACATTCAAGCACACACATGTATATGCACACACACCAAAAAGAACTCATGGTATGATTTGAATAGCCATGTCCCTTTGGATCAGCCCTTGCATGCTTCAGTGGTACTTGACATGCTTTGGATCTGTACATTGTGTTAGTGCCCAGCTTGTGCCAAGCAAGCTGTCGGCTCTCAGGGAGAGGAGTTCCAGGAAGTCGCTGGGGCCTTTTTCCAATAACACTCTCTGGCATGCAGACCGTGCATGGCTCTTTTGCAAATGGCTATTGCAGTGAGATCATGATGACATTTCCTAGAATCACATGCAATTCTTTTCACTAAAACTTCCTTACTTTGAAACTTTCTATAAAAATGTAGATTTCCTTCTACCTCCTTCCTGCCACATAAGCATAATAAGTCAAAACATCCCAGCTCCCTCTGCCAAGACATCAAAGAGCTTAAGTCGCTTGGAAACAGGCTTTTAAAAAAAGAAAAACCACGATTTAGGTGTTTACTATCATATTTATTCATTTGTGGTGTGTGTACGGAATGACAGGGCACTTGTGTGGAGGACAGTTGTGAGAGTTAGTTACCTCCTTCCACCGAGTGACCGAACTCAGTTTGCCGGACTCAGCAGCAGCGCGTGCTTTTGCCACTGAGCCATCTTGATGCTACATTACTTTAAATGTGCATCATTTTTGTTTGTTTGTTTGTTTTAGCTTTGGGGCTTTAGCTATATTGGATCTTAGTGTAATCGTTCATACGTTTCATAAACACGGGAGCACCTAACAGTTAATTATCTCTGTAAAGTCTCAGTTGTCAGCTGTCACTTCCAGTTCATGGTCAAAGTGCTGTGGTGTGTTCTGCAGCCTGAGCAGCTGCCCTAGGTCATCCCAGGACAGGCTGATCCTTGAGCAGCTGTGAGGACTGAAAGCTTCTAGGTCAAACTCCTAAGGGAGGCGTGTTCCTGTGTTCTTCCTCCACAGGCTTCCACTTATTCCAGCAAGGCTAGCCCTTCTGTGGTTGAGTCACTGGTCTTTCTCTACTAAGGAGACCACCTCTCATCACCTCTGTCCTCTTATTTCTCCTACATCAGCCTCTCTGGAGTGCAGTGTCTTCTAACAAGTAAACACCAAGACTAACCAGGGGTCAGACCACATACTTGTATACTCAAAAGGACAAAGACCAGGAACCACAGCTTGCCTACAAAGCAGCAGTGGGCTGGAAGCAGCATCCATCACCTTGCTCAACAGCCTCAAGTCTCTCTCAAGGACCCCATAGGTACAGCTAGCTAGGTGTGTTTGCAGGAAAGTTCAGGTGTATGATATTTGGTGTTTGTGACATATTCAAAGTTCCCTTGGACTAGATGAAACCAATAAGTGTTAATTGTTACAGTGAATCCTATTGAGTTAGCATAGTGGTGCACACCTTGAGTATTAACATTTCAGAGGAAGAGGTATGCCAGGTTTCTATGAGTTCAAGGTCAGACTGGTCTATAAAATGAGTTCCAAGACAGCCTGAGCTACATAATAAATGCTATCTATGAAGAAGAAGAAGAAGAAGAAGAAGAAGAAGAAGAAGAAGAAGAAGAAGAAGAAGAAGAAGAAGAAGAAGAGGAGGAGGAGGAGGAGGAGGGGGGGCGGGGGGGGAGGGGCAGGGGGGAGAGGAGGGGGAGGAGGAAGAAGAAGGAGAAGAGAGGAAAGAAAGAAAGAAAGAAAGAAAGAAAGAAAGAAAGAAAGAAAGAAAGAAAGAAAGAAAGAAAGGAAGGAAGAAAGAAAGAAAGAAAGAGGAAGAAGGAAGTGGAGAGGATGGAAGGAAAGAAAAAGGAAAAGAAGAAAAGAAAAACAATGAACCCTGAACCCAGGGACTTGGTAGCATGGGGTTAAAAAGACAGAAACCATTCAGTTTATTATAAATTTTGAGATTTTAGTCATAGGGAACTTTACCTTTATCTTTGGATAAAACACGCTTTGTCAAACTGGTGTACAGGGATCCTCAACAAGCAGGCTTTGGTGCCTCTCTAGTCTCATCTCACCCTCTACCCCTCACCTTCAAGTCTACAATTCGCCTAGAGATGCTTTATCTCTGTCTGCATGCTGCCCGCCACTGGTTTATGAATTTCTTTAAAAGTTTTGTGTGCCTTTCATGTGCCAAGCACTGAGCAAGGTGCCCTAGTGTACAGCAGAGACAGATATAGTATCGCTGGCTCTACACCACAATGCTTATTTCCCTCCCTTCTTCCTAGTGTCCCTTGTGTCCCAGGCATCTTCTGGGAAGTTTCTTTTGGTCCCCAATATAGATCAAGTAGCTGGCCCTGTATCATTCCTCTGGCTACCCCATGTTGCATTTTCCTGGTGATTTGTCTCTCTGGAGAAGATTCCAAATCTAACTTCTTATAATTATTATGTACAGTGTTTTCATCAGGTTAAGCTCCTAGAAGATACTCAACAAATGAATGAGCAGACAGATGCCAGGAGATTCTAGAACTGCAATATGCATTTAAATGATGGACAGTATTTCTCAAGCAGAAGTTCCCAAGTCCTGTTAGAACAGTGGTTCTCAACCTTCCTAATGCTGCAACCGTTTAATATAGTTCCTTATGCTGTGGTTAATCCCAACCACAAAATTATTTTTGTTTCTCCTTTGTACTATAATTTTGCTACTGTTATGAATACTAATGTAAACATCTGTGTTTTCTGATGGTCTTAGGTGACTCCTGTCAAAAGGTCATTTTACCCCAAAGTGGACATGAGCCACAGGTTGAGAACCTCTATGACAGAAGCAATCTCTAAGATATTTGGATTAAGTGTGGTGGCATATATCTGTAATCCCAGCATTTGGGAGGCCGAGGCAGGAAGATGAAGAGTTGGAGCCTAGTCAGGACTAGTACAGTATGAGAATCTTTAATATAAATAGAATTTTCTTCATTAACAAATTTAGTAACAGAAAAACAGTACACACATGGAGTATTGAAACAATACAGGGATTATATGGGGTACTTGGTCTCTTACAACGTAGTTTTCAAGTTACCATACAAAGTACTGGATTTCGGAATGGCATTTTCATACATAAAATGAGAAATGTAAACACTCACTTCAAAACAGAGCACTGGAGACAGACTCCAGATAGAGAAAGCTAGACAGTTGATTGTATGACCCCGCAAAGCCAGGGACCAGCTCCCAGTGGCTGTTGCTCTGATTGAGAAGAGGGGGCTTTTATCACCCTAACAAAGCTCCTTTTCCCTTTCCTTGTGACTGAGTAAGCAGGAGGAGACAATCTTCGATGCCTCCTTGTGTCTGAGTAAGCAGGAGGATACAAACTTCGATGCCATCTGGTTCTGTTTCCCTCAGTTGCTTAAGTTTGTTTCTTACTGAAAGACCTTATGCAGGCAAACGTGGCTGTTAATACTTTCCTGCTATAAACTTTTAGTTAGTAACAGCCACACTTGCCTGCAGATGTGATAAAGGCATGTGCCTGATAAACTTTAAAATAAACAACCTAAAATGAAAAGGTAAGCCCACACGAGGGAAGCTACCCAGCCAGTTAAAGTGAGGGTCTAGTACTTTCTGTTTAATCTATATTTGGACATAAGCTGGACAGAGGCACTTTTGAATATTGACCATTATTTTGTTTCTTACATATACTTTGCTCTTATTCGACAGAATGTAATTTTAACTTTGGCCTGGTAACTCTGGAAACAACTAAGTAAGTTGTTTTCCTGTAAGCTGACCTATATGGAGATTCTGTAAGTTAAGGATCCTTTCTTTAAATTTATCTCATGAGTGCTAAGTCGCACAGTCAAATACCCCTATAGCTGGTTTTCCAAAAGATACAACTGTGCTCTTGAGCAGGGCACTTTTAATCTCAGCCTTCTGGGGACCAAAGGACATGGCAGTGAGTCAGAGCTCAGAAGCCGGGTCTTTGATTGACCGAGATAATGCAGTCCCAGACATTATTTTTTGATGGGCCAAGAGTACAGAGATAGAATTTGGAATTGGGTAGGTAAATGGAAAGTTAACATGCCCATTTAGGCTTTTTTCTCTCAAATATCAAATATCTTAAATGAGTTTTGGAGAGGTGCTGGACCACATTCAATTTGCAATCAGCTTCCTTTAATAAGATTTTGCAGAGCAGGAATTCTTCCTTGCTGATTAAAATGAAAGCCATAAATTTATGAGTCATGCCGATCACATTCCTTGCAGAAGAAAGGACAGTTACCCACAAGCAGCCCAGAACTTATAAGTAGCCGGCCCAGGCTTTTGGAAAGAATATAAAATTTTTTGCAAGGTCAGATGCGCAGTTGTGATACCTATAGACCTGTCAATCATGGTCCCTTTGAGGGTCAAATGATCCTTTCACTGTTGTACATGCCAAATATCCTGCATATCAAATATTTACATTATGGTTCATAACAGCAGCACAATTACACTTATAAAGCAGTGATGAATATAATTTTATGGTTGGGCGGGTCACAACAACATTAAGAACTGTATTAATGAGCCTCAGCAGTAAAAAGGTTCAGAACCTCTTATACAACTCTTATGTCTGGGGTGGAGGGGGAGGGAGGATGGGTGGTGGATGCCAACACAAAGGCTTGCCCTATCCTCAAGTAGCTAGATCCTGCTTGATTTACATAGTACTTTCTAGAAAACAACAAACAAAGGCCATCTGTTAGCAGTTTGTTTCACTGTCAACAGCTCCTCAGCTGGTTTCCTTGCTGGCATCCCAAGGGATTTGGGAGAGATGCAACAGCTGAGACGCCACTTAAGGATGGTTATCATGAAAGATGAAGGGACGTGTCCACCAGCTGGCCTGCCTCCCTACTTTGCAGTCCAGCACTTTAAAAACGATCTAGATGAGGATTTGATATCTGATAGACAAAAGCACAAAACTGTGAAAGGGTATTTGAGGCGCAGAATTCAAGTGTGGTCTCAGAGGGGCAGGGGTGGAGCCAGCTTTTAGTTAGGGTTGGGGCCAATGTGTAAATAGTTGTATACACCACACTTCAGGTGCTAGAAAATTTGGAGACACAGAATTTAATTTTTTCTCTATGGAAGTGGTTGCACTAATGACTCAGCCTACTGTAAGGATGAAAGCTGTTCTCTCCGCGGATCCTGAAACGCCTTCCTCCAATGCTACATGAATGGTTGGAACCCTTTGAGACGGTGGGGTGAGCGAAGTGATCACACGGCATTAGTGTCAGTGATCAACTCTCTGTGCTGTGCGCATCTGTACAGCTGTTAACACACAGAGGTCAACATGTATCCAATTATGGACATCTATACTCAAGTTCAAATCATTTTTTTCATTCTCTAGTTTCAGACACATGATTGAAATGCTGAGAGCTTTAAATTCTCATAATTGAATTCTGCCATAGATGTGACATGTGGCATGTGAACTAGGAACCAGTTTATGCATGTTATATTAGAACAAAGTAAGTTCAACCCCTCTTTCATAATACATGATTTGCCTACATTAAAAAAGAAGCCAACAAATACACAGGGAGCTGAAATGATGGCTCAGTGGTGAAGAGTGATTACTGCTCTTGTAGAGGACCTGAATTCAATTCCCAGCACCCATCCATATCAAGTGGTTCATAACCAATTGCAACTCCATATTCAGGGGCATCTAATACCCTCTTCTGGCTACAGCAGGTACTGCAGTCATGTGCACATACACATACATACATACATACATACATACATACATACATACACATAATAGTAATGTGATACATACATTGAATATAATGATATAATTTATAAAGCCTAAAGTTTGCCTTTTAGATACTAACATTCTAAAACGTAAACAATTTTTCTTAGCATAGTTATAAATTATCTTAGGGACTATGTCTGAGACTGTAAACTTCTAGGTATATATGTTTGTATTAGTGATTGAAATTTTATTTTCAGAAGAATCATGATTTTATTTCTGTGGCAGAGTATGTAGCAAATAGTATTGATTCTAGTGTAATACACAAAATGTCAGCGCCTAGATTTAAAGCGTCTCCTTGACACATTGCAGGAACTGGCTAGGAATCATTTCTTATGAGCATCAACAGTTAGCCCACATTCACACATGAAGTGCACACTCACTTGGTAATTTTCAGACACAGTAGTGATTCTCCTGCTGGGTTTGGCACAGCTCATATGTTAGTTCTCAGGAGAAAAAAGAACTCCCAAATTCCCTACTTTGACTTTTAAAATGTCTATACATCAGAACATGTGTATCATAGCATAAACATATAAGCATGTGTATATATTATGTTTAATATTTAGATAATGATGTAAATATATTCTAGGACAATTCCTGCTGTCTTATATCCTCTTATAATATGCTAATTATCTGATCCTCTTGAAAATTATTGTTAAGATACTATGCCCCCACCTACATGCAAACATACTTTCTTATGTGTAATCACAGTGAAAATACATAGTGTATCTCCTACAGAAAACTTTTAACTTGTTTTCTAGAAGAATACAAAAGCAGAAAAGAAATAGTCTGGGGTTTATGGAATTTGCTGTATAAATCTGGAATATTACTTCACATTAGGAATTATATAATAAAAAGTATTATTTCATGGAAATGGTGAATATTAAACTGTTTCCTTTAGGAAAAGTTAACAAAATCAAACGCATTAGAAATAATTGAATCAGAAAAATGTAAAAGGAAATTGGGGAGATGTTCAGTGGTTAGAGCACCTGCCCTGAAGTCAGGGGGACCTGACTTCAGATCCCTAGACATCATGTAAAAGCCAGGCATGACATGACAGCTGCCTATAGTTCCAACATCAGAGAGATGGAGACAGGAGATTCCCCTTGGGAAACTGACTGTCTAGACCAGCTAGAATTGGGGAACTCTGTGAAGATGTCTCTCATCAGTAAATAAAAGTAGAGCAATTGAAGAAGTCACCCAGTGGCAGACTTATGTCTCTATGTGCACAGATATGCACCTCAACATGTGCAAAACCACACACACACACACACACACACACACACACACACGAATATATACACCACTCACATGAAAAACCAGAGAAATTACTAAATAGTTGAATAAATAAAATTATATTACAAAAAAAAAAAAAACAAAGAAAATGTGAGATCATGCTAAGCCCTCGTTTTTTTTCTCTCTCTTCTGAGATTCATGTTACATAGCTCCAGGTCTTCAGAGACTGGGCACTGCATAACTCTGAAGAATAGAGAAACAGCAAACAGGAGAATTTCACCCTCTGTGTCATCTGTACTTACATTTATGCGTGTTAACATTGCACAACCTGGAAATAAATTCCTCTTGAATGTCTGTGAGTCTAAGTGAGAAGATAGTTACCAGCCACCAAAGGAAGCCATCACTGTCCAGCCTGACTTTTATGCACACATGCAAACACCTTCTCATCCAACTCTCATTTTTGTGGAAAGCTACTCACTGAAACTTTTAAATCAAGTTTGGATTTTTTAATTGGCACTTAAAAAGCCTTCAAAATTATTGCACTGAGATATGAAACTAGAACATATAGTGATTTTCTTATTTAGCTTATGTATTTTTTTATTTTTAATCATGTGTGCATCAGGGGGAAAGGTATGTGCAATAGGAGTACAGGTGCATCTCCAGGCTGGATGACAGGGTCAGAGCTCCTGCAGTTGGAGTCACAGGGAGTCCCGTGCTACCTGATGGAGATGCCGAGAGCCTGTGCAAGAGCATCCCTGTAGCCACTAGCCATCTCCCTATTCCCTGATATGATTTTTAATCACTTAAAAACAAAACAGATCTTCATTAGCCAAGAGTGACAAGTCCACTAATTTTTCTTTAAAAGTATAAAGGTAGAGTGAAATTCCCTGTAATGAAGTCTTGATTTGGAATACCTAAAACCACACTTATTTTACCTTTTTCATCAACAACGACTTGGGTTGTGTTCAGAATTATGAGCAAAGGAGCTATAACAAAAGTTGACAAAACTCAGGAGCACTGGATTTAAAACATTTCCAGGAAACCTGAGATATAACAGATTTTTTTTAAATCTCCAAATAGAAAACTTGCTTTAATAATTGCAACTCCTTAAAATTTAGCAATTATTCTAAGTTAAGTATTAATAGCATACACTAGACTAATACTTTCAATAATATAACTTTTTATATACATTTCAGTGTTTCTCCTTCTATACTAATAATTTCAGCATGTTTACACTCAGAGCTAGAGATATAGCTCAGTAGATGGAGTGCTTGCCTAGGCTGCACAAAGCCCTGGGTTCTAGTCCAGACATGATGGTTCACACCTATAATCTCAACACTTGGGAGGTGAAAGCAACAGATTCAAAAATTGAAGGCTATCCTCAGCTACACAGCAAATTTGAGGCCAGCCTGAGATACACGAGACCCCCACTGCAAAAAACAAATGTATTTATATTCTATGTTGGTGGGATGATAATTTTCAGTTGGGTGTACTTGGAAGTGGTATTAGATTTGCTAATATGTGTGACATTATTGGTCATGTGTAAAATGGATTGGATAAACTAAATGAGAGACCCAGACTTGTCTGTTCAGGTCACAAAGACTTATGATTGTAGGGGATTCTATGGAGACTGTTGGCCTGTAAAAAGCAAGTCTTTTCATTATTCTACTGAGGGATCCAAGAAGAGTGGGCCAGCTGGAACTTCTTGGTATGAATCCATCAACTGATTGACAGCACCTACATATTCTTGCCCCAAATATATTGTATGAACAGCATATTGCAGTCTGGGCTGTCTCAGAAAATCTATACTCATTTCTTGATTCCAAATGTGAAGGTCCCCCTTAAACCCAGCCGACTCCTGGAAGGATTTACAGGGAAAATATAACGAGACTGATTTTCTAACACGTGTTGGACACACAGCTCGCATAAACCTCCGTGCACCCTCTTGTAGATTTATCGAGGTGGCGCGAGAGGATTCTGCCTGCCGACCGCTCAGTATGGCTCTCCTGTTTCTGAGTTATGTCAGGTACACGGGAATCACTCCCAGCCTCTCTCTGGGGAGCAGAGCTGTTGCCTTTAAATCCTCAATTTGACACGTTTCTGCATGGTTATTAGGGCTTTTAAGAAATGTATCAGGACTCTCAGGCAGTGTGGGGAAAACGGTTTTCCCGGAGACCATCTCCTAAGCAGGACAGTATCAGCCAGGTGTCTGGTAACCTGTGTGTGGGGAATGTTTTATAAAATGTTGGTTTCTCACAAATGAGGGGTGTGCGGAGGAAAAGGCTTTGATGACTTATTTGTACAGGTTTTTCAGAGACTTTGTGGGGCTGTTTTAAAAATTGGTTTGTGGGATGACGTTTTCTTCCAGTTTTCCTTCCTTCCCTAGCAGTTGGTTTGGTGGTAATCTCTTTCATGCCCCCTGTGTCCCCAGCATGCTCCTCTTTTTGTTCTGTAGGTGAGCCATGTTGGCTATGGACTATTTAGGTACAATGGCTAGCTAGACACTGATGGTGTCCCATATCCATCTGCTGCATTTACTTTCAAAGCTCCAGGAACCCCAGACAGGTACCATTGGGTGGAATTTTGTCAAAACCCAACTTGATGAGAAAAATGAGTTTACCGAACTTGCTTAAATTGGGCTCCCCAGCATAGGATTACCGACAGGAACCTGGTTGAACCCCAAACAGCTCTAGCACAGCAAAATTCTAGTCTTATAAAAGCTGCACCATGAAGTCTCACTTGTAATTAACCTTTTACTTCTTACACGTTGCAACATGTGTGCCCATGCTCACTTGCTACAGAAAGAATGATTAATTGCTGGAATCCCAGGGAAAGGTCTCTCAAACCTCCCTTGGGTTTATCAGTTGCCCCATTACCATCACCACAGACCTAGCTACCTTGGCATTGTTCTGCTGAAGAGAAGCATAACACAACACCATCTCTCTACTACACTATTCTCCTGCCTCTACACCACCACCACCTAGAGCCAAGAGCCAACTCACCAGCTCCTCTAGCGTCTAATTTTCCAATGGTAAATCTTGGGCTCCCAGCTTCAGCACGTGCTGACAATCTTTTCAATCTTTGAACAAATTCTCAAAGTTCTACTTCTGATCATTCTCAAGTCTAACAACTTTTCTCCACTACGAACAGGATATTGTAATGGTCTAAAGCATTTGTGCTGAGTTACTGTTTCCTCATTTGTGAGTCCAAGTGTCCTTGTTAGTCTTGACTGTCAACCTGGCACATTTGAGAGGAGAACACTCAGTTTGAAGAATTGCCTAGATTAGTTGGATCTATGGCTATGTCTTTCTGATTTTGTTCTGATTGTTAATTGATGCAGAAGGGCCCAGCAGCCCACGGTATTAATCCTTGAGCCAGTGATCTTGGGATGTGTAAAAAAACAAAACAAAACAAAACACCTAGCTACACATGGGGCAGGGTGGAAAAAGTGCCCTTCTGTAGTTTTTGCTTTTGATTTCGTTCTTTAGTTTCTGCTATGACTTCCTTCAATGGTGGAGGTTTCTTTCCTTCCCAAACCCCCTGGCCAGAGTACTTTATCACAGTAATAGGTGAATTTTCTTTTGCTGTCAAATATTTATTATATAGTCATAGAAAGCTAATACAATCTATACTGCCTTATGAACTTGGACAAGTCCTGAACATCTGAACCTTGGTTTTGTTCTTTTTTCGCTTATACTGAAGTAAGAGATAATGATTGCTACATAATAGTGCTGTTTAATTATTAAAAGATAGCCCCGTGTCTGGTGTAGAATGTATATGTTCCATAAAAGTCCTGGTCGTACCAGCTCACCTCTTCTGAGCACCTGTTCTAATTGCCTGTCTTGATTCCTGTTTTTCCTGTCCTGGTACATCCATAATCCACACTGCAGTGGGATTTCCAAAGTGTAGTTGAACAAAGGCCTGCTCCTTCCTGGAGAATAAGAAAGTTGTGGTGGCTTAAATGAGAATGGCTACCATGGGCTTATATATTTTAATGCTTGGTCTATAGTTGATGGAACTGTTTGGGAAGGATTAGAAGGCATGGCCTTGTTGGAGGAGATGTGTCACTGGGGGTGGGCTTAAAGGTTTCAAAAGCCCAGGTCATTCACAGTTGCCTCTCTCCCTGACTTATGGTTGTTGTCCTAACATGTAAGCTCTCAGCTATTGCTCCAGCACTGTGCCTGCTTGCCTGGTGCCGGGCTTTTCACCATGATAGTCACGGCCGCATCTTCTGAAACTGTTAAGCAGGTTCCCAATTAAATGTTTCCTTTTATCAGTTGCTTTGGTCATGGTATCTCTTCCCACGAATAGAAAGCAACTAAAACAGAAGCCGTCATTCTTTATCCTGCTAAAACCAGATTGTTGATTAGTATTGCCTCGGTGGGGACAAATTTTACAAAAATATGCTAAATACCAGAAAGTCCCTGTCATTTAACATATGTGTGCATGTTTGAAATGACCCAGATGCAAGTTTACTCTTTGGGAAGTGACCAGAAAGAGAAAAGATAATCCATCAAGAGGGGGCCATAGCCCCAATCCTGGTATATGATCGCTCAGCATTCAATATACAGAGTCAAAACACGTGGGCAGAATCATACAACACAAACATTATTCTTATCCTCACAGGGATAGATGCCAGTACTTCTGAGATACCATTTAATCATCTCTGGAAAGACAGACAAAATAAGTTCCCCAGAAGGGGAAATAGGTGAGGTTAGAGGACAGAAGCAAGAATTTTAAATTGTAGAAATCTCTTGCACATGTTTTATGTGCACATGTTTCAAGGATGGATTACTAAAGGAGAAGCAGCGTCTCCCTGGAGGAAGCCCTCAGCTCCTTAAGACCTGCCTCCTGTCTTTGCTTCTCAAGATTCCTTAAGTTTGCTCTTCCCTGAGTTTACTTTTTTTTTCTGGTGTAGACCCTTGCTGAGCACATTCCCCTCATATTTCTCATCCTTTTGTCCAGAAATTACTTGTGATGTTTTTACATTTCGATACTTCCCAAATCCTTCTTTGGATTTCTAAGGTTAAGCCATCTTTTAAAATTGAAGACTTTTCTCATAAAAGTTGATATTTGATATCAAATATATATATATATATATATATATATATATATATATATATATATAGTCACGAGTATAAGGAAGCTCTAAAAACATGTCCTAAGAAAGCCTTAACTTTCAAATTGAATCCAATAGTCCCCCTGCCTTTTTATGAATTGAGAACTTCATACTTGCATAGAATGTGTTTTTATAGTCTACCCCATTTCTCCCCTCCAACTCCTTTCCTATCTCTAACACTATGATTTCTTTGCAAATTCACATGTTCTTTTAAACTAACAGAGTCCACTCACTACTACCAGTATGTGCAAGAGCATAGAGCAATCTTCTGGAGTATGGGTAGCCTCCCAGATGCCACATACATGAGGAAAGCTGACTTTCCCCTTCCCAACAGACATCACCTCTTCAGCTAGGGGTGGGATTTCCTGACTGCCTTCCCACTAACATCCTGTGATTTTTGTCTGTTTTGATCTGAAGAAGATCTTGTGAGTACAGTAACCATCACTCTCATGGTTCTGTGTGTACATGTGCCCTGCTGCATCTATAAAACACTATCTTGCTGTATACATCTACTACCTCTGCCTCTCCCTGTCTTTCTTCTTCTAAGATGATCCCTGAACCTTGTTAGTTTGTGGTGGGATCTCATATAGTCCTTGCTAGCCTCAAACTCACTATAAAGCCAAGGATGACTTTGACCTTGTAATCTTCTGATCCTTCTGCCTCTACCTCCCAAGTATGGGGATTAGAGGCATGTGTCTTCACACCCTGTTTCTCTGGTGCTAGGGATGAAAGCTTGGACTTTGTTCACACTGGGCCTACAGTCTTCTAATGGAGCTCATAAAGTTCAGGCTCCCCAGAACCTGAAGTTCACTGTGGGGTAGTTTTTCTTCCCACTGAAGCCACCATTATACTTGTCTGGTTTGTGTTTCCACACTTTCCTGAGCTGTGGAAAGAACTTGTGTCTTCTCTGTTCTATTAACACTATGTATGGAAAATGGTGATGCTTTTATATATATTGAAGATGAATGTCTCTTTCTAGGAAAGTCTTTGCATAATCCCCAAAATATTATAATTATAAATCTGCACAGCAATATTAAGAATAGCCAAACAATACATTTTTGGTCTAAATATGGTACTCCAAGAAAACAAGCCTCATAGGTATTATGCAATATTCTTTTAAAGATTTGCCATTGACCTGGAGAGAATTTCTTTAAAGTTGAATTTTGGGCTGGAGAGAAGGCTCAGTGTATAAAGGCACTTGCCACTAAGCCTGATGCCCTGAGTTTGATCCCCAGGTCCCATATGGCAGAGAGAGAACTGACTCCTACAAGATGTCCTCTGACCTCCATGTACATATTATGACAACATGCTCTCCCACATACATGCAAATAAGTAAAACTATAACAAGTTTGAATTTTAAGTCCAAACACTTTAATCTTAGCAAATGAAATAGTGTGAAGTGTAACCACCCGGTATTTTATATAAACATCTGAGTTCTGAGATATCACAGATCATACAACTAGGAACATTATAGTGTCAGTTTTAAACTGTTTTAGTTGAAAGAATTTAGGTTCTGAGTTACAGCTGACATTTTGAGATTTTTATATTCCTCACAGTGTGTAATTCCTCCCCAAATACATTTGGCTTCACAGAAGCTAATTATCATATTGGATCATTCTAGCCAAGCCAACATGATAACAAATAGAAACCTTGTTTATTAAGCTCTGCTGCAGATAAAGGTGCCAGAAATAAATTAATGACTGTGGTAACAGCCGGGCTTTCTTGCCTACAAGAAAAATACCTTGACACATTTCCTGATTCTGTGATTGGTCTCCATTTCCAGGGTATAAATTAATCTTTAGACGATCCTAAAAAAAAATATCTTCCCTGGACACTTCACGTATACATCAAGCTGGCCGTATTAGCAATCGAATCACAACCCTGTAATTCAGAGGATAGCAATTGCTTACTGTGAGCTGCACAGAGGCTCTCATCTAGGTCAGCCCAGGACTGCTGATACATCGTATGGTACAGGCCAAGAATGATGGATGGTGAGCTCTGATGCCCATCCCTAAGTGATTGGGAAGATTGAAGACACACAGTTCACTTAAGCTTGCTTACTATTACATCAAGTAATCAGTTTGATAGGCAAGCCCTGCTCTGTGCTGTCCCACTGACTGTAGGAGTAGCGTTTCACATCAAGAAAGAAAGAAAGAAAGAAAGAAAGAAAGAAAGAAAGAAAGAAAGAAAGAAAGAAAGAAAGAAGAAAGAAAGAAAAGAAAGAGAAAAATTCAGGCTGACAATGCCATGACTGGATTAATGGTTGACCATAAGGGCTCACCTCACACCTGAGGTGGGGGTCACTGATCATATCAAGGAGGATCTGACTTTCTTCACTGAACAACTCAAAGTGAGTGTCACAGAAATTATAAGTGAACAATGCAAATATGTCTCTTTTAAACTTTATGTAGGCTAGTAATGAAAAGACTGTCAAATGATATCAGGATTTTTGCCTGATCTTTTTAAACTTCCACTTTAAGAAATGGGTCTAGTCGATAACTTGAGAAGGATTATTTTCCAAAGGTCTGACTCCCCTATGATTGACTGAATTGTGGAAACATTTTATGAATCACATTGGACCAAAGTTCACTATGTACAATTAGGACCATCTTTTTGGCTATTGCTCTATGAGAAAGGAAATTTTACCCTAAAAAAAATGATGAGGAAAAACCAAGTATATCTTAAATTGTCTATTTTTGCACCAAGGGCATAAATCACCAAGATAAATCCAACAAAACCCCCCTTGCTTTCAGTGTAATTTATGATCTCAAGCAAAAATGTTTCATAGAATAATTAGGTATGTCTTTAGAGGACTAAGTAACTTGGAGAATACAGAGCACAGTGGACTTGAAGCTGTTCATTATCATTCCTTTATCTTCTAAACAATGCCATAATGTTTCTTTGAGTTCTAGAATATTCACATAGCCTGTTGTCAGACCCTAAGTCCAATTTAGCTTTGTGGAGAAAAGAAAGCTCAAGTCCATTTATCTACCAGGAAGCTCTTGAGGCAAATGAAAGTCACTCCCTACTTGAAGTTTTGTTTTGGGTGCTAATGTCAATCGTTGATATTATTCTCCTCCTGTCCCTCTTCCTGCTTTTATGCATAATGCTTGCTTTTTATATAAGAGACCCGTGGAAGCTTGTGATTAAGGGAACCACCAGATAGCATCTATCACGGTTAATCTAGCCCGCTCTTTCTCCAAGCTTGATTCTTTCAACCAGCTCAAGCTCTCTGATATAGTGAACCTGGTTTTGCTTTTTTACGTATGAAGATGGCAGATCCTTATTTAAAGTCAATGGTTGGTCAAACCAATGGTGTGTATCAGGAAGTGGCCGGATATGGAGCGAGGGGCAACTTCAGTCTGGGCCATAATAAAGTAGCTCTTCAACTGTGGTCAGAGAGCACCATGGAAGACCTTGAGTTCCTTTACTGTATTTTGCAGAAAACCATTGGACAGCTTCTCATCATCTAGCTCTATCCATCAAGGACCTCAACCACCACCATTGAGTGCTGAAAGCTTTCCTGTTTGTCTCTATTTTGTACACAGACAGATCAATATCTTGTCTGTGGAGCTGTGATAAATTTGCCGTGTATATCTAAGCTGCCTCTTTAACACTGGCTTGCATTTCAACTTGTAATAATTGCATGTATCAAAGGCTTTTTATTTGTTTGTAATGATTATCCAAGAGACTTACTGCCTTTAGTTCTCACATCTCTTGATTGCAGTGTGGCACACAATAGCCTGGCAGCAGATTTCTGATGTGGCAGATTTGCTCACTGGAAGAGCTTTCAAGCTCAGAGACCTTGATTGGCAGGATGCCACCTAGAACCAGAGCCTGTGCACACTCCTAATGATCCCCCTTCTCTCTTTCTAATCACCACGCATCAGCCCACAGTTCCAGACATCAGTTTCACAACTTTGTACTGTGGCTGTCAGAGGGGAAGTTTCCTAATGATTTTATCCTCTTGTATAAGTGTGGTAGTTGGGATTATGAAACCTTATTTGTACACAATTGCTGGTTCCTACTAACAACGTCCATTATAGAGTTTTTATAGCCAATTAATAACTTCTCATTCTGAAAGAAGGAGGTTCTTTCAGATCAGGTTGGAGGTCAATGACAGAGCAAAGAAAGCAAACTCACATTGAAGCTCTCTGTGGATGAATTTGGCTTCCAGATACTGCAGGTAAAAGTGAGTCTATCGGGGAGGCTAGTATCAAACTCATCTTTAAAAATGATTTTCTAAGACTTTGATTTTTAATTTTTTGTTACCTTATATGAATGTGTGTGTGTGCATAGTTTGTCAGTGTAGTACCCACGAGGGTCTTGATATAAGGCATAGATCCTCCAGAACTAGGACCATGCTTATTTTTGAACCACCAAGAAGATGCTAGAAACCAAACACAGATGCTTTGCATGGGAAATAAGCCCTCTTATCTTCTAAGACATCTTTCCAAAAGTTTATGTTACAGAAGGAAACCATATACTTTTTTTAAAAAGTTCTTTATACTTTGTCATCATTCAAGGTCGTTGGTATAGGGAATGGAGGCAGCTGATTCTGTTCTGGGGAAAAAGCAGGGGTTGGTGGATATAAATGATACAAGCAAAAATCTTGTCTTTCAATCAAAAGGAGGAAAAGTGTTTTCATCCAAACCAAGAGCACAATACTAAACTGTAAGTCAATACCCGCTGAAGGCTGCCATTGCTGTTACACTTCTGTGACCTAAGCACCTAACCTGGCCCTGAGTCATGTATTGAGACATTAACTCAATACTCTGCTCTTTTGTACACCTAAGAGGCCAAAACTCTGAGAATGAGAATTTCATAATTTTAAGTCTGTAAATGTCAAAGCATAAGAAGTAGGTGCTGAGATGTCTCAGTGGGTAAAGATGAGAAGAAGGGATGATTACCATCCAGGGCTGTCCTCTGACCTCTACACAGACATTGTGGTAATCACTCACAGGCCTGAACTAACACAGGACCACAGGCACACATGAAGGTTTTAAAGAGTAGAATGTTTCTTTGATTAAAAACTCAAGCAAAATATTTCATTCTGAAACTATTTCTTTCACTGTTAAACATGGAATAAAAAGTACTTGCCATTGATAGCTGAAAGTTAAACGTCAGCAGCAGCTTCATTCATCGTCTCCATTGTCCAGAATCATCTACAGAGGTTCTGGAATATTTTCTAGTATCGTCTTCCAAACAGCAACTTAGTAGATGTTAACTTTATTGAATACATAATTCAGAAATCAATCTGCCATTGCTTTGAGAATATACTTTAATAGATGCTGAATTGCTAAATCATCATGTTGAGAGATAATCAAATAATCTTTTCTCCTCCTTCTCTGCACCCTTAAGCTATTTCCTCCAAGATCAAAGATGCAGTATCTGTGAAGTGCTATTGAATAGAGCTGTAGTTGACCAATGAAATTAGATACACAGTGTTTGCCTATGTGCAAGTTTTTCAGAACTAGCTTTAGAATTTTAAAAATTTATTTTTTTCACAATTTCACACATGTAAAATGACTTTGATTATAACCCACTTCCCTTCCCCTCAAACTGCTATTTTTGATTATTTATGTTGTATTTTATATACTAGATACATCATTTTTCTTCTCATATTTCTAACTTTGTTAGGCAAGATAGACTCTTTTGGAGCATGCAAAATCTACTGAGTAATAGGAACAGGCAATTCCAATTTGAGTATCAGCTATAATGTTTAAAATGTGGGCAATTAATGATCTATTAACTATTAAAAGATAATTACCATCAAGATTGGATAAGCCACCCGAGCAGTGGTGGTGCATGCCTTTAATCCCAGCATTTGGGAGGCAGGTGGAATTCTGAGTTTGAAGCCAGCTTGGTCTACAGAGTGAGTTCCAGGACAGCCAGGGCTATGCAGAGAAACCCTGGGGGGGGGGTGTGGATAAACCAAAAGCTGTAGATTTTAGGGTAAGAACTGATGGAGGTGAAGCTGCATCATTTGAGGTTTTGAGGAAGAGAGTGGACTCAAATCTGTCTGTCCCACTTGACCATGGTCCTGCTGTGACTCCTACTTCAACATCAAAAAGGTAAGAATTCCTTCTTGTGCATCCATTATTCACTAGAAACCTGATGCAGCTGAGTCGATACTGATAGCATCCTCACGTTCATTCACCAAGATGGCTGCTATTGTTCATTTAAGATATTTATCACAACGGTAACAGACTGATTCCTGTCCACCTTCTTTCACCATCTAAGCTCTGATTGTTTTCATGATCCTCACATAGCAGGGTAGAGGTCTTGAAGGGGGGAGAACATCTACCTCTGTATGCTCCTTTAGCTCAGACCAAGAAACATTGTTTACTAAGGACATCTAGGAGACTTGTCTCCCCTGCAGGGAGTCCCCATCTCCAACAGTGATGACACATTAAGGAATTTCCTACTGCCAGGGCTCAGTAAGAGGCTATTACCATGCAATAGTGATCCCTACCACAGGACTGGTGGGGTAGGGATTTGCCATTTGAAAATATGCTATGGAAGGAGACATCTGGCATGTCTATAGTAATGTGTATTTGTGTGTGTGGGGGTGGGGGAACCCTTTCTTTGATGGAGACCAAAGCTTGGAGTAAAGTTTCAATCTTAATGTCATCTTGGTCTTGGTCAGCTTCTTTGAACTTCATTTTCTTTATCTAAAACATGATATGGGTGATATACAATAATATACAGATCTTTTGAATTGTATTTCTATACAGACATTAGGTATTTCAAATTATCCCACGGCTCATGAGAACCTTGGAAATTAGCTAGTAGGATCCTCTTCACTAATGGCCGAGGGAGCTGGGGCTTAGGATAGCTAATGCTACTACATTCCTGTCAGGCCCATGGGACTTGTCCCTCATGACCTCACCTAGGTCTCCTATAAGATCATACCAGTGTTCCACATAGCTGCCTCTTCTTGACTTGTAGGGTTCATACAGAGTGTGAGAAAGTGCCTAAGCATATCATTCTAAGCTGTCCAGACAAAGCCTTGACTGTGGTTGTTATTTTTGAAGCTCTCCAGCACTTTCCTCCCCTCCCCTCCCCTCCCCTCTTTTAAGGTGGTTTGAAAGTTCAGGAAAAGTTACTAAACAATGCACATAGCATTCTGTCCCCGCTTACGATGGAGAAAGGAACTCGGACACAGTGTAAGTTAAGTGTTCTCTCTGACGATAGTGCCTCTTGGCATCGGTGCTCTCTGGAAAGCCCAACCTAGTAAGAGCCAATAACATCAATTACCCTGCAAGCCAAGTTTGTTACTCTAGCCAAGTCCAACTTGGCAGTAGCCATTGTTTGATCGTTTAAGCCACATTTCTACTCTCAATAAAACTTATTTTTCTTTCAATCAACTCAACATAAAATTCTCATTCGATAATTCAATATTGAAACCAATATTATGATTGGTTTCAATAAAACACAATTTCAATATTTCAATATTACAATATTACATTTTCAATATTACTTAATAATATCTAAATTCTTCATTCAGGGTATTGCATGTGTAAATGTAATATGTATATGTATATGTGTGTGTGTTGTATGTGAGGTACATGAATATGTTTGAATTGCATATATAATACATGTGTGTGTACTATGTGATGTATGTGTAAATTCTGTAATATCTGTGTATATTTTGTATCTATTTCTTATATATATAATTCATGTATATACATATTTTTGTAATGTATGTAAATGTATTGTTATGTATGGCACATATATGTGTGTTGTGTGAAACATGAATATGTATGTTGTGTGTGAAATTTGGGTATATGTGTTATATGTGATGTGCTCACATGTATATATACACAGCATGCATTATACTAAGAATTTACATTTTACTACAGCCTGTCTTTATGCTGCATTCTGAGGCAGATTATATAACATCTCTAATAGTCTGTGGACTGGATGAGCTTGCTGCCAGAAATTTGATCATTTAAGAGAACATATTTGAATCACTAGAAAGGACTCTTTGTTCTTTCTCAATGCAATTATATTTATTCTTTGAGCTTTTTTATCAGCCTGGGCAGTTTACTAGGCTGGATTCACCAGATAATTGCCAGCGTGGTACATAGTGAGCCTTTCTCACATGGGTGCCTGGGTGATGTGGGTGACAGTTGATGAGCCAGTTCCATCCATCCAGACTGAGGGACACCTCTAAGTGTCGCCCTGCTGACTCCCAGACCTCAGTTTAGGCAGTCTTTTAGAAACACTTTGGTGAAGTAAAAATTGGGAAGGGGGCAGGGGAAACTGACCTCATGGCAGCATAAGGAAAACCAGAAAGGAAAGGAAAGAAATATAAGTTCTTTGTTCTGAAACAGTGTCAACCTGTGTACTCAGCCTATGTTTTAAACATAACCAAATCCCACATACAGGCACACACTCATACTCTCGTGTGCACACATACACACACATGAACACTTTACTTTGATAGTGTAATACATGAGAGACTATCATAAAATAATATAATAGTAAAACACAACTGCAGGCCTTAGCTCATTTTGCTAAATGGTTGAAATAAATGACTCATTCCTTCTGTCTTTATTAACATTGTAAACTAAAGGTGGCAGCCCCTACTGAAGGCAGCCTGAGTTATATTAGGGGACGAGTATAAAAGCTCCCCTCAGTTCTGCTGAGGAATTCTCTAGCAGAAGGCTGAGACATGGTTTTTTAATAGGCAGGACATGGGACAATAATCAAATAAACGTCCTCAACATGAAGTTTGGAAATGTTATTTTTTCATCCGTTGCATTTGGGTGATGAGATGGAGAAACGGGATAAATGCAAGGAATATCAAACTCTGGATGATTTGTTAGGCCAGTGGGGGTCTGAAAGTACAGAGAATTTACAGCTAAGAAATGTATTTCTTAATGCCTGAAGAAAGGATAAAAGTGAGGAACAGTCAAGAAACCAAAGGTGAGACACATGTTCATTAAAACAGAAGAGAAAGACATCTCTTCTGGAATGGCTGCACCTCTTGCTATAACATTGTGATTTATATATGACAGAAGAAATTCAACTGTACATTGTCTTTTGAGAGTTACGGGGACAGAGTGTGATATTACCTTTAATCTGCTTGATTGCCTGGATGAAATTAACTCCAAAGCCAGAGGTCACTCACCCTGCTTTAGATCTAGTGCAGAATCATTTCTACTGGTCTTCAAAATCTCCTAACTGAAGCTACACACAGCCATTTTGACTTTGAATTTGCTTTGCAATTCTGACAATGAGAACAACTGTAATTACTCTTTTGTTTAAGTTTAGAGCAGATTGGTCCATTTGCCTCTCTTGTCCCTCACCCCTTAAAAGGCTCCTTTGGTGTACAATTTCTGCTGGACTTGAAGAGAAAGAAGAGCCTCAGTAGAAGCTGTTTTATTCAAGGACACAATTGTTCTATCCTTCTGGAAGACCAAGGGTGGGGGAATACTGTGGGGATCACAGAGAGCAGCCTGAGGATGTTTGAGAGAATTGCCTATGTGTGTGTGCTCATGTGCCATGTATGTGTAGGTGCGCATGCCTGTGAGTGAGTCTGAATGCACTGAGAGGTCAGAGGCCAACTTCAGGTATCTTTATCACTGTTCCCTTTATTTTATTCAGGCAGGTCTCTACCTGAAACTGGAGCTCAGCCATTAGGTCCCAGAAACCCATCCATCTCTCTATCCACAATGCAGGAATTATAAAACCCAACCCATCATGCTTGCCTTAATTACATGGGTTCTGGGCGCTTGAAGCTCAGGTCTCTCAGCTATTGTGGATTTACCAACAAAGCCTCGGCCCCGTCAACATAATCATTCTTTTAAGCACAGACTTAGAGAAGATAAGGGCAAGGCAGGCCTTGTTCAAGCAGTTTACTGCTGCTGGGAGCTGAGATTCACTCTCATGACTCCACCTTCCTCTCTCAGTTTCCTGAGCGTGTGTGTGTGTGTGTGTGTGTGTGTGTGTGTGTGTGTGTGTGTCTGTCTGTCTGTCTGTCTGTCTGTGTATGTGTGTGTTTCTCTCTCTGTCTCTCTCTGTCTCTGTCTCTCTCATTCTCTTTCTCTCTCTGTCTCTCTTTGCTTCCCTTCTCTCCTCTGTACCTCTGTCACCTGCTTCTCCTTCCTCTTGCCTCTCCTCTGTGGTTCTACCTTCTCTCTCTCTCCTCTGTGGCAGAAGAACAGATTCCCTGGCTTTGTAGTCTCCAGGTCTTCTTGCTCCTGCTTCACATCCTGACTGACTTTGAGAGTAAAAGAGGGAGGAGACCTTAGAAGCTGATCATGTGATTTATACACCCCCCCCCACTCCTACATCACAGCTCCACAGCTCTTCATCTTAGAGACCTCCCCTTCCATGCCACCCTCACGATTGTTCTTCCACCACTTTTCTCTGTTTAGTTGCTTATTCTTTGTTTAAGAGCAGATGGCAGTTTCTAGCTTAGAACTGCATGTATCTCACACATCCTTCATTATGAAGTTAAAATAAAACGGCATGTAAAGTGTTTCAGAGGGGCAAAGTGCCCTGCCTCCCCACACGACCACATGCCTATGGAGTATCTTTATATGTTCTACAAGCTGATAAACAGACTTCTTTTTTCTGCATTATAGTTCAGCTTGAGTAAGACAGCAAAACTGCATAGTATTATTTAGAACATGACCTCAGCATGCACCCAGGTCAAGTACTTTGTGCTTTAAAAAGCGTTCGACTATAGAAAAACTCAGCACAGACATCAGCGTTTTCTGTAACAGACAGCTGTAGCATTATTAGCAAACTCATGTACACCAACAGTGCTCCATCCATGTCTATGCAATAAATCCAGTTGGATAAGCTTAAAACCAATTGAGCAGCAACTTGCTTTCAGTGCTGGTTTCTTTCTGCCTGGGACAGACAGAGAGATGTGTATGAAGGTTTTCCTTTATTGTCAATGTTTTTTCTAATTTGTAGCAAATAAAAATTCATTCAAAATATTCCTTCCTTGTCTGTTACCCCAGAGGAGATAACACTATTTAACTAACTGACCCTTGGCGAAATCTAGTGGTTGATAAGATTTTAATATGAATGGTAAAGAAGAACATAATATCTAGTTGAAAGCTCAAGGGAGACCCGGCAGAATAAATCTAATTAGCTAAATTCCAATTTGGCCAAGTTCTGACATTTTTGTTTTTAAATTTAAGACAGGTAAACACAAATTAAATGCATTGTGCTTGCTGTTAATCAAGCGCGTCAAAACAGACATATGGGATATTTACTAAGAGGATGTAAACATCTCCCAAGTCGACTTTGTGGCAGATGATTACTTTCCAGAAGCAACATGAAAATTTAAATAGCAAAGATGGGTTGTTTAGCTTAAAGCTTCACCTCCACTTTCGTTTTTCTGGAAACTTTGTGTTACACATTAGAACCCTATATTAGTCTAATAAACCTGAATGGTAAACCTAGCTATTACATCTGATGTCATTTTATAAACCTTTCCTCAGAATAGTCGTATGCCATGCACATCTGAGTCCCTGGTTGAAATACATGGTCTGTTGGCTGTCATGAAAGACAAGAATCACTTTATAATAAGGCAGTCCTCTCATCAGAAAAATAAAATAAATAGAATCACCTTGCTGATATTGTACCTGAAATGCACAGATCAAAATTGAAGAATTAGACGGAAACCACCGTTAGGCGATGGCTAGGCATCCACTGAATGCTGCAGATATAGTGGTGGCACAAAGACCTACTGAGTAATGCCTTCAAGGCCACAATGGAAATATTCCTATAAATATCTCTTCTGTGACCTAGCAGGTTGAAGAACATTCTTGCTCGTGATCCACCTCACTGAAGCTCAGGGCTCAGGCAGGTCATTAGCTGGCTGTCTGTGCAAGTGTCTGCCTTCAGCATCTGCTGAAGGACGGAACACTCTCACCCCGCCAGATTCAGGTCAAGAGGTCAACAGGTCTCATTTATTATTCAAAATTGCTGCCTAACCTTTGATCTGCCAGGTCAAAGGGCTTTGTATTCTAGTTGGTTGGATTTTTTTTAATGATGAAGCCACTATCTTTCCAGATTAAAGAAAAAAAAAATGACTTCTCTTCTACTGGGTACCATGATACTCTCTTTCTCTGGCTAGCAAGGTGACTCTTGGAATCAATGGCCATGTCGAAGGGAAAGCCTGTAAAGAAATCCACTCCTTTTTCATTTTTGTTCATTATTATTTTCCATATGATTTCTTGAATTTTAAATGATAGTTACTTGAGATAGTCACAGATGACTTGTTTGCAGCTATGATTCAGATACTTCCACTGTCATGGGAGTCTCTCCTTTACTGTGGCATTGGTATAGGACACAGAGCCTGGTCCTTTTCAGAACGTTGAGGTAGAAAAGCGTCTGCACCAGAATAAAAGGGAGAGAAATCAGATGGGGTTGGACTTTTACTGGTTATTATTTTCTTCACAAATATTAACACTAGACAGACAAATGTGTAACACGACTGCCAACTCAATCTTTGGGAAGAAATCCTCTGTTCTTTAACAACACAAAGATTTTTTTTTTCATCACTGAGAACAAAAGGATTTTCTAAGCCCTTAGATATTGTCTAGATGTCATCTCAGAACCTGAGGAAAGAGCAGTTAAAACACACTAACAGAGAGTGCATTTGAAAATATACAAGCATCTGGTCTTCTATTATAAAACTAGACACTAACATTTAACAGGCAATATTGAAAGTCTAGGCTATACTACAGCATATCAGGTCGCTGTGAAAATAGATGATATCAACCTAATGGGCGATTTTAGCCTTTGTGAAACATGAAGTCAAAAGGTCACATGGGTTCCACCCTGGAATCGGACATATGAGATGTGGCCATGTGCTTTGTGACAATGCCTACAATGAACAACTCTGACAGGCTGGCAAACAAGCAGGCAGGATACATGGCATGCATGAGTTCAGGAGGTGTCAACATGCTACAACAACTGAGCTTTCAATAATAAACTGGAGTGTTTAGCTCTGTCACCAAGGAGATTTACTCCCAGCATCTCTGAGCGTTTCCACACAGGGAGTGCACACAGAGATGAGTGCGGGATGGTTCATTTGGAGACAGTCTAAAAATGTCAGGTGACCCTGGAAAATTCTGAACAGCCACACTTCTGTTTTTTCTCTGAGGATGTTTCACAGCAGATGGACAAAAGGTCACTTCACTTCCTCCTGTCTCCATTCCGATCTGACAGGACAGTTTCAGTCGATGGAGGCCAGCTGTTCAGACAGGATGGGAGACTGCCTGCTGTGAGCTTGTCTGTCTTTGTGTGTGTGTGTACATATGCACATGTACTTGTGTACATATACACACATGTGTGTTCTCAGTCTTATTCCATGTCTCCTTACTTATCATTCTTCATGGTTACCACCTCTTCACTGATGCCTGTTATTGTCTTAAAGGAAGCTTCTTTGAGGAAGGTTTTGCTTCTGGTTCCCTGTTCCTTATTACAGTTGTTTAAAAGATCTTCCACTTGAATCTTATTGTTTTGTGTGATGATTCTTATTCCTGAATGGGAATGTTTATACCGAGCGCTAGAACTTTGCTTGTATAGAGAAGTGAATTCATGTAAATATGTATCTCTAGGTTATTTACAGACATAAAATAAATCCAAGGAAGGGACATACAGGGCTTTCTCTATTTATCTACCTCTCTGTTCTATATACAGCTATTACTTAAAAGTAAAAGAGACAACAAGCAACATCCAGAAACCTCAAGGTTGAGTGGGAGGTGTTCGGGGGATGTAGACTATGACTATGGGGCAAGAAGGGGTTAATATATTCAAATACATTATATGATGTTCTCAAGGAATTGATAAAGTCATTATTTAAAAACAGTGTTTTTCTCAGAAGATAAGCTAGCAGGAGAAAGGAGGATGGATTTGATAAAAATTTCCCTCTAAGCCAGAGGTTGTCAACCTGTTAGAATCATACAACCTTTTCACAGGGGTCACCTCGGACCATCAGAAAACACCAATATTTATATTATGGTCTATAAAAGCAGCAAAATATAGTTATGAAATAGCAACAAAATAATTTGTGGTTGGGGTCACAACAGCATGAGGAACTGTATTACAGGGCTGAGAACCACATCTCCCACAATAAGAAGAAGGAGCATGCTATGCCCCACATGAATGAAGACACAGTGCACAGACCTCATCAAGATCCGCGATGAGCTGTGAGCGATGAGCTGTGAGTTCATCCCCCAGACTCTCCAGGTTCAGGTTTCTCAGTCACCACACCATTTTCTGCCCTGCAACTCTGCTGGCCTTCTTCCTGTCCCCAGATCTCATCAAGCTGAGAACCCATACACACTTAGGCAGCTGGCTGCCATCTAACCTGTTATCCCTCCTGTCACAAATTTTTTTCACCAGATTTCTACCCATGGAGTTCTTGCTTTCAAAGATGCTTCACCAACTTCCAAGTTTCATGAATGTATGCTCATGACATACCATGAACAAATTTCTGATCATTAATGCGCATGTACAATTAGCAAGTTTATGCTTTTGTATTTATTATGTGCTCTCTGCTCAGAAGCTGACCTCTATAATTATAGAAGCCCTAAGTGTGCTATTTTCCACTGCAGGGCTTGTCATATAGTTAGCACTTAACAAATGCTCCTTGAATTAATGGTTCTATTCTCAGTGTCTCCTCTCCTTGGTCCATAGCTATAGAGTCCCATGTGTATTCAAGAATATACATATTTATAATCCCCTGATATTATATATATATATATATATATATATATATATATATATATATATATAATATTATATATAATAATATATACATAATCCCCTGATCACCTCCCACTCAACCTTGAGGTTTCTGGGTATTGCTTGTTGTCTCTTTTACTTTTAAGTAATAGCTGTATATAGAACATATATATATATATATATATATATATATATATATATATATATATATATATCACATCTCCCCAGGGAAGAGCACAAAGTCTTGTAGTATTATCTCCTGGACCAGGGTGGTAGATGAAAGTGTTCAGAAGAGAAAGTTCATGTACATTTTGTAGTCAGTGTTTTATCATCAGAAAGAAGGAAAGAATCTTACATTATAAGCCTACAGGTATATCCAACCATTAGACTTCGAAGCCTGACATTATCATTCCCAAAGTTCACACCTGGGAACTACACAATTGATTTAAAATATTATTGCAAAGAATCTCATAGTGTTTTAGGTAAGTGTAAAGTTTTGATTGGGACCCATTTATAGTTATTCTGGGCAATAAGCTATCAATATCATGGTAGATTATATCTAGCTCAGGTGGTAGTTTGGTATGCTAGCCAAAGATGGTCAAGACTGTGGGCCTGTGAGATCAATCCAGGCCTGATTGGTAAACAACGTTTTATTGGAACACAGTTACACTCTTTCTTCCTTGTATTGCATGCTAAAGGCTTCTGCATCCTAACTGCAGTGCTAAGTAGTTAGGACCTGCCCATGTCCTTCCTGACCCATTGTCTGAAATATTGACCATCTTGACCTTTAAGAAGTGGGTTCCCAGCCCATGGTCAAGATCCATGAGACAGAAAAGCAATTGTAGGCCCTGGAATATGTTCCATCAAATCCGTTTCTTCAACACTTGTCACTGTGACTTGCCCTAAAGCCCTATACAAAGAGCAATGGCTGGAATGAATGAAGCTTATCTTATTTGGTCTAACTGAACTTCTGATTTGTGAAACATCCCACTACAGGGAAGATGGCATTGTTTCACCCTGGAAGGTATCTGCATGGATAAAGTGGAACAGGTTAGCCCAAGTGGACAAGGTAGTTCTCAGAGCACCAGGGCTTGGGACCAGGTATTTTAATTTGAGCATGTATCATAGAAGTCGGCAGAATTCAAGAATGAGACAAAACTTTAAATAAGAAATCACCCTGTTGTAAATCACAGCCTAGATGTGCTACTGCACCCCCATATTGGTTTAACTAGCTAGACATCCATATGCTTCTAAAAACTACCTCTTTTGCCTTTGAATTTTTTTTCTGATTTTTTTTTTTTTGAAGTTGGCTCTTGTGCAGTCTCTAGATTTATGTATGCAAGCGGGAGTTGTTGTAATTACCTTAAGTTTAGATTTTCTTAACTGAAAAGAAATGGAAAGGAGTATGTTTTTGTCAGGATTGTTTTAAGGGTAAAAGACCCAGAACTGAGAGCAGACACAAAGGTCTTCCAGTGTTATACACATTTTCGTTCTCTCTACACAGTTTTACGCACATTTCCCTTCTCCCTAGAAACTGAGTGGCCTCACATTCTCCCACATCAGTTTCCAAGAGCATCTGGTACCCACTCACCTAACATCCATCCTCATAGTTACTTGATCAAAGTGTCTTTGTCTTGTGTATTAGACTGTCATATCTGTGAGGACAGCAGTCATGCCCTTTATCATGGCTTCCTGTCTGTGGCACCTTAGGTGGTATTTAATGTTTGAGAGTTCCACCAGGTGAGAACAGGAATGAATACATTAAAAGAATTAACTCTGTCTAAGAAGGAGGAAAGAGACATCACCATATGCATGTACTTCTAACAGTTCTTACGGAGGTGCTTGTGTTTCTGACAGTCACAGCCGGGCTGCTTCTCTTCTCCTTTGGATTCTCCCAGATTACTTCCAAAGCTTCTTCCCTGTCATCCTTCATCCATTCTGGGTTGGTATTAAGATGAAGTAAACATTCTCGATCTCTTTCTCTCTTGACTCTGGATTTTAAAGTTGTCTTTTCTTGTAGCTGGTTATGATTTATAACCCACTCTAAACAATGGCTCTTCCATTTTTCAGAGATCAGAACGATTTAAAAAAAAAGATTATAATCTAGTTTAAACTCTTCTACAATATATATTGCCCTCCTATCAAATTATATCTGCATCGCCCCCCCCCCATCATTTTGTGATGTGGTAAGAAAGTCCTCGCTGCCTTCTCCAGAGAGTGCTCTCTGTTCTTGGTTTCTATCCTCACCCCAGTTTCCACTGCCTAGATAAATCAGTAAACAGAGTTTAGCAGAGATTAATTCTTCACCATCCCTCTTTGGTGACTAACTTTCCTTCTTTCAAACTGGCTGATATTGACTGGAATTCTGTGCATGGTCTAGATGAGCAAGAGGAGTTCCATCTACTGTGTGCTGGGCGTATCTTAACCATACTGCATCCTGCTGACATGAACCCAGCACCAACTAGTCTCCAAAGAGAATACATCTCTCTGGCTCTTTCTCTAATGTTAAAAGGCATCCCTCTGAAGTGTTTCTTAGCACATGTTTGTTTTGAAAGCTTTTGGGAATGTTTAGTACTACCATAGTCTGTTGTGCTAAAGGGGGAGTAAAGGTACGCTGTGATCATCTGAACACAACTCCAAAAGACCATCAGGAGTGACCAGGCAAGGAACTCCCTGCCACCTATGGTTCCCTCCTCATTGCTCACTAGAGGAGGCAGGCTCCCATTCAGTAGAGCCTTATACAACCAAGATAGCAGCTCACAAGAAATCTTGTTAGATTTGAATCTAATTAAACTGTGACTTTAAAGGTGTTGTTTATAGAGATTCTATCCCTAATGTGAATCGTGCCCTTAGTGTGAGAAAAATATTCCTCCCCGTGTGTTATTCTTGGGTTCTCCTCCAAGCCTATGCAGTATCAGTGTGACAGCTGCTTCCTTTTCATTTATTTAAAGCCTGCCTATCCTTTTATGTTTAATCTTCCTTAACACTTTGTGTTTGGTGATTCTGTTTTATCCACCATGGTGTTAGATTTTGTCAGCTGATCGTTCCATCTCTTCCTCCAACAGATGAATTAAGCTCTTTGACATTTACTGATAATAGTCTTGGTTTAAATATATGCTAATATGTAAAGATTTTTATGATCATTTAATTTTTTCCATATAATTATTGATTTGATTTATCTTCCCTCAAATTTCTATTTCTCTGTCTTTCTTTTTATTTTTTTTCCTGTCTCGTTTCTCTCACTGCCTGGGGAAGGCTATTTTCTCTTCTGATGATGTTACTTTTCTGCAAACACCTTTATATGGTAGACTTTTGGCGATATATTATGGAAGACAAATAACAACACTTACTTCTCAATATGTAAATGCAGCTGCAAGGGTCTTGCCAACTCTCAAGCTTCTGATCCAGTTTTTTGTCTTTTGTTTTGGGGAGGGGGTTGTTTTGTTTTGTTTTTTGCCACGTTTGCACTATGTAGAAACACATCGGAGCTGAAAAAGGTTGATATTTTTGTATGAGTACGGGCTGGGAGGGGGTATCAGTGAAGGAAGTATCTAAACCAAATATCTTGTTAACTATGGCTGATGTTTGATATAAATGTTGCCTCTACTTTATCCTGCTTTACTTGTTTCTCTTCAGCAAGGATTAGGTGAAATAGTAACATGAATATATTATCCATTAAGATGGATATTAACATATCCTGCTTCCAAGATTTGACCTATTGCTTAAGGAAGAGATTGTTGTTATTTGACTGACTGCTCTCTGGTGCTTTCTTACCTGGAAATGAGGGTGAAGGGGAGTGTCAGCAATAAGGCAGCCATGGCTCCTGTCTTCTGTTGTGCATATCATGAAGTAATCATCCTCCTGTTGTGGGTTTGCATTTGATGGAGCGGGGTTAAACTTTCACTTTCCACATTAGCATTTCTCTAAACCTAAGGTTAGTTGAGGAGCCACTCAAAAGACCAGGGAGCAGGGCTGGAGAGATGCATCGGTGGCTAAGAACACTGGCTGTCCTTGCAGAGGACCTGTGTTTGATTCCTAGCATCTACATGACAACTCACATATATATGTAACTTCAGGTCCATGACATCCAACACCCATTTCTGGCCTCTGTGACCACTGGATGCATGTGCTACACATACAGACAGATAGATAAACACTCACATCCATAAGATGAAAACAAGTTTCTGTTTTAATAAAAAAAAAAATCACAGCTCAAGAACCATATTTAAATAATAGCACAAGACTTGTTCTCAGCTTCAGTATAAATGATATGCTTGTTCATTTAAGAAGACGTGATCAAGACAGCTATATTCTGAAACTATTGTGCATGTGAACTACCAAGCCCAAGTTGAGTTGCCATGAAGGTTATTTTAGAATTTCGTATCTGACATCAGCAAGTCCTTGTAACTATTTAATTCACTTTGCTTTTAATTTATTCATAAAAAAGAGTTGTTAAGAGCAGTTTTCCAATGAGATTCCATATTGTCCGGCCAACATCGTCAGAAACCCTCTTTCCTTCCTGCCATATTTCACACTTTTTATAAGAAAAAGGAAAATTACATGTGACATCAGGCAGGGTTTTATTTGGTCACTACATGCCTGTGCACACTGTTAAAGAAAGAGGGGTCTCTAAGTATCTCCTACAGTTCTGAAGTCTTAAATGAAGATTCAGATAATAGAACCACTTAAAATGGACTCATCTTTCGGTCATATATTTTATGTATCACTGTAATACAAGCAAAATGAGGTAAAATGTCTTGATATGAATTCTGGACATCACATTGGTAATAGCACAGCTTTCTAGACAAACACAGCTATAAAATTGCAATAATGCTTGGCTTACTCCGGCCTCTTACATCTGAGCCATTGTTCTAAGCCTTTTTCCTATTTTATCTGTATTAACCACTAAGCACAATTCGCTTCCCATGGGCAATGTCCTTATCATTATGCTGTAAAGGAGGAATCTCGGAAGGGCTTGCTGACTTTACAGGGTCGCCAGTTTACATGTAAGCCAGGATGCCGCTAGGTTTAGGTGTCTTTAAAACATAACGGCCAGCACCCATGGCAATTAAGGAATGTTTGTTCTTCATTGGAGAAAGCTGTTCTTTTTAGCAGCTGAAAACTAAATAATTACCTTAATGTTTGCTGCAAGAAAACATACTAAATCAAACCAGGTCATTCAAAAAAGGAAAGCAGCCCACTTAACTCTTGAAGCACCGAATCATACTGTATCATTCAATTAAATCATCACCCTTAGAAGCTGAATCCCTGTATTACCAAGTGCAATCCTCACCAAACAGCCAGACACAATCGTGGGCTTTAAGGATTACAAGTCGCATGATAAAGGATAATGAGCTAGAATTAAGCACAGCAGCACAGCAAGCCAGGACTGGCATGCTTAGAGTAAGTCAGCTATCTCTTAGATTTAATGTGAGATCAAGGAGCTGTGTAGCATGCAATTATGCCACTTTTCATTAAGGAACAGTTCAGCGGTAGTTCTCAGGGAAGGTCTACCTTGTGTTTACATCTGTTTAATTGGTTTGGAGACAGCTTGAACATCTTTGCCTTTGAGCATCTTTGAGGGTACTCGTAGTTTCTCAAAGCTTCAGGCCAGCACCAGTCACCACAAAGCACAAGCGAAATCTAATCCTCCTTTCTGATGGGGCTCAGCTGTTGTTCTTGTAGATTTGCTCTTCTTTCAGATTATTGTCTACTGTGGTTAGCTTCGGTGTGGTTAAATGATCTAAATTCAGTGGCTGGAGAGATAGCTCAATGGTTAAGAGGCCTTGCTGTGCAATCTTAAGGACTAGAGTTCAGGTCCCAGATCCCAGGTAAACCTGCTACCCTATGCATGCCTGTAGCTCCAGCTCTGAGGGCTATGGGATCAGTAGGATCACTGAGGTTTGTTAGCCTCTAGCTTAAACTAGATGAACATGAATGAGCCTTAGACTCAAGGACAGACCCTGCCTCAAAGGCATATGCAGAGTGATAAAGGAACATGCTTGATGCCCTCTTGGAGCTTCCATGTGCACACATGTGCATGTGTACACAAATACACACACACACACACACACACACACACGCACACACACACATTGAAATAATAAATATGAATCAAAATATTTCAATTCACTCTGTCTTTGAACACCAGCCAATATTCCACTATACATCTCAAAAATAGAAAAAAATTTTGACTCACCTTTTTAGTTATTTATCCATCTGGTTAGTCTTTTTGATAGCACTCCCCAAGTGCTATGGTGGGCATGGGAGGGCAAATGAAAAGGCATCCTTTCTTCAGATATAATTAACCAACTTGTCAGTTATAGTGTGGTCTTCCAGCTATCTCTTTGGACCTGTTGATAGCAAATGAAATTATTTGGGGTTTTCCTTTTCTTTATTATTGGTTATAACTTTGATTAAATACATTCTTAGGTGATTTTGTCTATGCATATAGGATACTCTGGTAACTCTGGTCCCTGTCCCTTCCTATCTCCTACCTTAGCATCACTGTGAATACCACTCACCTGACTTCCCAACAGGTGTCTTTCCCACATTCATGCCCCCCTTCTTTAGTACAACATGGGCCATTTGTGTGACCATGGGTTTACTCTCCTGAGGCTAGTGACAACCTCCTTCAGAAATAACAAGTAGCTTGGCAGAGAAGGGTAGAGCTCTGTGAGTTCTTTCCAAGTTCATGACTGACAGATGGCAGGTCTAGTCTTCTGCATTGCCAATAGAGACAACCTCAGCTGCTCTGACTTCATGATTGTTATGGCCCTTGCAATGTACCTAGGACTTAGCATTTTGTGTGACATCTCCCTATCTTCTGGGGTGTTTAGAATGCTCAACTGAAAATTTGTCAAAATTAACAACTTCACAGTATTTTAAAGAGTAAACGTGGGCCTGAGTAAGTGGCTCTCTTGCAAAGCGCTTGCCATGCAAGCATGAGGACTTGAGGTAGACCCCAGCACCCAGCATGTAAAAACCAATGCTTCCATTGTTCCTGGGGAAGTGGACACAAGAGGGTCCCTGAAACTCACTGGTCGGCCAGCCTAGCTGAAGTGCTGACCTCTGACATGCACACACATGGTATGTGTAACTTCACATATGTTCACACACACACACACACACACACACACACACACACACACACACACAAACATGAGTAAAGCCAAATCACAGTCTATCCTCTGCTTCCCGTGTCTCTGCCCCCTGCCCAAATGGATGCGTGTCTCGGATTTGCTCCAGTCAGAAAGCAGACACAGCTAATACTCAGCTGCTCCTTCAAGTCAAGCAAGCTTTCTGATCCCATCTGTGCCTCGGGATGTGTTCTAAAGATGCCTGCTCTCCTATCTGTGAACTGTCTTCCACCTCAGGTTCATCAAGAACTGCCACTTTAAAAACACACACAGGCAGGCATCCTAGGATATGCCATTATAAGCTGCTGCCAGGGTATCTTCTAAGAGATAAATGGAATCTCTGTGAAGTAAATTAGTGTGAACCAGTCAATCTGAGTGTCAGCCGTGAGCCACTTCCATGGATAACTGCCGGGCTGAGTGGAGGCCAGGGCCTGATGCCATGTGTGGGTCAGCATCTCAGATATGCTTTCCCAGGATAAGGGGATTTGGGGGCATGTTTAGTCTTGGGAGAAAGCCAATTTGATCTATGCTTCAGATTGGCCAATGAAATAGACTTCTATAGTATTTTTGTTTCATCCCTCATCTAACTGGGCTGTGTGACTCCAAGCTAGACAACTTCCTTACTGTAGGAAATAACTGCCTTCTCCCAGAGAGCTGTGTCTCTATGTTCCCATTGTGTCGGGCTTGGGCTGGGCCTCCTAGCTAAAATCTTTAGGGTCTCCCTGACTCAAACAACAACAACAACAACAACAACAACAAAACCCACAATAACAACAAACCCCATAGTTTGGCAAAAACATTTATCTAAATCTTCTCTCTCTGAGGAACAATTGTGTGATCTTTAATTCATGAAGATTCTATGCAGAGACAGGTGATCATAGTCTCTTGCAGATGCCCAGTAGGGGAAATCAAATTTTGGTTATTGGAGATTAGAAAACCCCTACCCTAACCCAAATAACATTAAGGTAAGGAAGCCTTTAGAAATAACTGTGGCTGGAGAGATGGCACAGTGCTTCTGAGCATTCGTCCCTTGTGCAGAGGGCCCGGATTCTATTCCAAGCATTCACATGGTGATGCACAAACCACCTGAAATTACAACTCCAGAAGATCTTGGGCCCTCTTCTTGGCTCTGAGGAAAACGTCATATAGATGATTCACAAACATGTAGACTAAATCATGTATCATACACATAATAAATCCTAAAAATAACTATCTTCTGAAAATAATTTAGAGACCAATCCCCATTCAAGTCCCTGGAGAAATCCTAATTACTGTTTGATATAACTAAATCGTGAGCATCAATGGCACTTTTATGCAAAACCCATGTTTCCATAATTGCATATTCCTTTGAAGATTGTAGCCTCCCCTTACATTAAGATCACAAGGATTCATTTTATGTTGCTGAATTACTCCAAGCTATCTTCATTTTTTTCCTTTTATTACATTAATAAAATTTTTATCATCTTACTTCTATAAAATAAAATATCAGTGAGATGATTGAATTTAACATAAAAATGTTAAAAATGGATGAACAGAAACTTAGGTCTTATGTTTGGGACAAATTTCTAAGAGCATTTCTTACTTGTGGCCAAGGTTTTAGTTTTGAAGAAAGAAAAAATAAATCTGTCTTAGAACAGGAACGTGGGCAAAATAATAACAGCTTATATATTAAGTACATTTATTTTCTATCTGTGGTTATCTTTTTTAGACGCTTTAACACCTACATTGCTTTGGAAAATATTACATATCGGTCCTACCACTACAGCATCTATGGAGACAGTTATCTAAATATATATATATATATGATACAGTCAGTGCACAGGAATGCATCTATGGGGGTTAGTCAGCATGAATGGTAACAATGATCAAACACAACACTTTAACATTCAAGTGACCCTTTCTTTGAAATAATGAAACAAAAATGGGCTAGCCAGTGGGACCAAAATTTGTTTTATGACTGTACATTATGTTCAGAAGAGTGAAATTCCCAGGGGCCAGTTTAACTTTTTGATTTATGAGGGTCAGGAAATGAGAATGGCTGTCTATGAGTGTTCCCTTGGATTGTACGGAGTAGATGTGGTTTTTGTTGTTGTTGTTGTTGTTGTTGTTGCTGTTGTTGTCGCAATGATAGTGTCAACATTCTTGAGAGGCATGAATAAATGTGTACTCATCCCAGATAGGGCACAGATCAAAGTGGTGATTTCACCAATGTCCAAATGAACAAATCACAGAGTATACAGGACTTACAGAGCACATGGGTGGGTGGGGAGCTATTTAGAGGTGTGGGAGTGACCCCAAAGAGCCACATCACTGAAAAGATCTCATGCCAGCATGAATAACATCTTCTTCATTGTCACACGGATCGGGTGACTGCCTCAGTTAAACTTCACTGTTCTCTCTACTCTGGCATCTCCTAAAAACANAATCACAGAGTATACAGGACTTACAGAGCACATGGGTGGGTGGGGAGCTATTTAGAGGTGTGGGAGTGACCCCAAAGAGCCACATCACTGAAAAGATCTCATGCCAGCATGAATAACATCTTCTTCATTGTCACACGGATCGGGTGACTGCCTCAGTTAAACTTCACTGTTCTCTCTACTCTGGCATCTCCTAAAAACACATGCATCAAGACAGCATTATATAGAGCTAGGAGAGAGGAGTAAGAGACAGTGGTTGGAATGTCCGATCAGGATCCAGCGACCATCCCTACCTTCTTTCTTGTGGAATGTTAAGAGGACTGAGCTTGTAGGTCTTCTGAATTAGCCATAGCTGCTCTGATGAAGATGTCAACAGCTGCTATGCTTAGGGGACAGTGTTCCACAATAACTCTTATTTTCATGCTTTGAAGGTTAATGGAGAACATTTTTTTTTTAAATAGATGATCTTTTGGCTTAGGAGTTTTCCTTAGTATGACATACCCAGGCTCTTATATAAAGATCCAATTCTGAGAAAATAGATTTTCTCAGACACTGCTGCCTACAATTACACTGTCTCTAGAGAACTAAGCTCATTACATTTGGTACCAGCATTACTCTCTGTGTCTCTGAATCTCCAACTGACTGAGACCAGCTCAAGATGTCAGAAACTGACATTTGGGTCATGCCTCTGCTTTCTCTAGTCCAGCCTTCTGTTTCCAATACTGGAGATTCCAATTGTAGAGGAAAGTAGCCTCACAAGGCAAGATGTGCCTAAAATACCCTGTGTGTCCTGTTAGTGTGCTCGAGTGTGGACAAAGAATGGTTGTAGGTGTGTAATTTAAATCCGACAAAGTGCTGATAAATACAGAGCAGGGGAGAGGTGTATTCATTGGTGGGTTAATGAAGATTCCATAAAAGAGGTAGAATTTGAGCTGAATCTTCAATGAGGACTGGTTTTAGTAAACAAAGAATTGAAGTGACATCTGTCCCCCCAAATCTTCACAAAGGCAGCAGTGCAGAAAAATGGATATCATATCCAAGGGATAATGTGTGATGTTACAATGTTAAAGTATGTGGTATCACAGTCTGAAAGGAAATATTTGATAACAGGGTGGACTCCCTCAGAAACCGGCCCTTGTTACCTAAGACTGCACTTGGATGGCTCACAAAAT
>CACVCL010021802.1:0-54361 GCA_902729485.2 Mus minutoides
CCCCCCCCATGCTCAGCCTGCATCCCTCCAGTGGTCTCCCCTTTGCTTTTACACACTACTAAAGCAAGGCTTGTAACTTTAGTCAGTTAAGTCGCTAGCCTGGAAAACAAGGCTCTAGCAATTCTACCCCTCGAAGATCTGAAACCACCAAGGATCTGCCCAAAGCGGCTCCATGGTTTCCCGAGCCCAAGACTAAAAATGACCTCCTCGGCAAATGTGACCCACTCTTCACAGATATTCTGTGAGTTAAGAGTAATTAAAAAATAGATGTCCCTGAACCAGATGCACAGAAGAGAAGAGCAGGTGGGCGAGACTCCTGGTAAGCCAGCTATTGACTTCTGGTGGAGGGCAAGGCCAGGCTGAGGAGCTGTGCAAGAACAGAGGACCCCACTAATCCCTAGCCCTTTTCCTAAATGCACACAGCTTCTGCGGGAGCCCATGCTAGAGAAGTGCAAATTCATCAATCCACCACCATGACTTCTGGAGAGCTGTGCTCTTGGCAATACACTGACACTGTAAGACCACCACAGGGCTTTGATACTTAGCTGGTCTTGAATCATTCACTCAAAGATTTAAGCAAACCCTTGACTGAGGGCTTCATAAAGCTTAAGGTCGAGAAAAACACCTGTTACATCAGGAAGGGCCTTCCATGTTGACTGCAGTACTGTAAGCTGAACCTAGGGAATCAGCCATGTTGGGTAAGCACTCCATCAGTGGGCCACACCCACCCTCCACTCCATCAGTGGGCCACACCCACCCTCCACTCCATCAGTGGGCCACACCCACCCTCCACTCCATCAGTGGGCCACACCCACCCTTCTTGACTTTTAAAACAAGGCAAGGTCTCACTGACGTGCCCAGGCTGGTCTTGAACTCACTCTACCTCGGCCTCCTGAACTTCTGGAATTATAAGCCTGTACCATTAGGCTAGTCATAAAAAAACAAAACAAAACAAAACAAAACAACCCCCAAAACAACTTTTAGCTATTTATTATCATTATCATCATTATTGCTGTTGTTACTGTGTGTGGGTTATATGTGGGCACCTGTATGCCATGCATGTGTGTGTCATGGCATATGTGTGCAGGTCAGAGGACAATTCTGTGCAGTCTGTTGTCGTCTTCTATCTTTATGTGCGTCCTAGGTTTTCAGGGTTTCTTGGAAAGCCCCTTTACCCTCTGAGTCACCTCTGAGTCACCTTGCTGGCCATTTAGCTCTGGCTGGTCTGAAACTCTCAATCCTCCTGGTGTTGGGATTACACACATGGGCCACTGAGTATAATAAGAATGTACAAAGTCACGTGTGCAAATGAATTTATGAGACTTGCAGGGTGGGGCAGAAAAATGGAAGTGGGGGTCAGGGGAAGAAGGTATCATGGCTTGCTGCTTAAAGTTTGGGAGTGATACTCCAGTTTGATTAGATGTTTTCAGCACAGAACATAGGCTGGTTGACAACTCAATTCCTACCTCCCCTTTCAGAGATTTAATGGCTCTGCTATACCATACAGTGGGCACATATTAGTGAGACATGTGACTTCATCCAGAGTGTGGGACAACAGGGCTTGGGTCACAGACCCTGTGGCATCTTTCAAGGGGACACCATCTTCCCAAGCTTGTCTCAAGCCACGCCCATTCCATGAATGTGAACTTGCCAGCCCCTGCATTTCTTCCTTACCCTTCAATGTCGGACTGTAACTAAAAGCCCATGAAGCTCTACCTGCCAGCCCAAGGCTGGGGGACAGAGCCACTGAGCGTGCCAAAGATGACAGCTCAGTAAAGGCTCAGGGCAACCGAGTGGCCACCGGAGTACCCTGGCAAGCCTTGTAAGTGGATGAAGAACACCAAAGCATCAGAAGAGAAAATGGGTCATGGGTCATGGGTCATGGGTCATGGGTCATGGGTCATGGGTTATATGGCTACAGACTGCGCAAATCTTTCTAAACAGGAGTCAGATCAATGCCTTTACCTATAAAAGATCAAAATTTCTTTCTTTCTTTATAGGCGAGGTCAAAAGATACATGTGCATGCGTGCATGTGTGTGTGTGTGTGTATAAGAACACAGAAAATAAGTGTGGGGTTGGTTTTCTCTCTGTCATGTCGATCCCAGGGAATCTGTGTGTGTGTGTGTGTGTGTGTGTGTGTGTGTGTGTGTGTGTGTGTGTGTGTGTGTGAGCCTTGGCCACAGGCACTTTCACCCACCAAGCTTTCTCTCTCTCAAGCACCACTTCTTAAACATTTAAAAAAAGATTAGACAAGATAAAACCTAGGTGGACAGTGTGGAAGCAAGGTGTGCAGCCAATGAGAAACTGTTCATATTCATTGATCAGTAATGCCAGTCAAAGCAATAAATCGATAGCATTCTTTACTTTTGGATGAGCAAGGGTTTTAAAAGCCTTTGAGAACTATGTTCGGCAAGAGAATGGGGTCGTGTCAGTGGCTGTCTCTGGGAGCATAAACTAGCAGGTTTTGCAGGGCAAGCTGATAACTAATAATGTGGAATATGCTGTTGGGCCCCATGTTTTCAGTTAGGACTGGATTGTAGAGGTCCATGCACACACACATACTCCCACGACAAAAGCTTGAGAACATACGCAAACGGCAGCTGAGCGGACGCCGTCAGTGCCATGCGCTACAATGAGGTGAAGTGCGGATGCTGGAATGTGGAAGGATGTTCAAGGTGCTCATGACCCAGCGAGCCGCTTGCGGAATGGTGGGCACATCGCTGCCTCGTGTGTGTGAACATGGATGTGTTTCTCTGGAAGCTTTCTGAGAGGGACGGCACCTAAGCATCTATGATGCTCACAGTAGGACCGTGGGGGGTGCTGGGAGGACTTTTCCCCTTTCGTGTTAATTTTTTCAGCATTTAAAATTTAACTACTGGCTTGAATTATTGTTGAATAAAAGTTCAAAGTCTGAAACTTTTGCACATGAGAATAGACTAGCATGTAAATGAGAGAAGCAGGGGTGAGGCCAGGGGTGAGGCCAGAGGCGGCGCAGGGAGGGGAGATGAGAGAGCAACTCTGTATCAGCAGTTCCCTGGGCACCTGCGGCCTCAGACTCATCTTGCTCTTTATTTCTGGAGAAGTCATTCTGGAGACCAGGGGAGGTCTGGAGGCTCCCCTGCCCAGCTAGGCATCTAGTCCTCTGATATAGTGCCCCCAGTTGCAGTATTACCCAGCACCCTCTCTGCTCCTGGAGGAACAGGACACTACCGAAGTGAGCTGGGGCCTTGGGAAGTCAGTACAGATTTTACCAGGCGTGCTGGGATCTACATCTCAGGTCTGAACTGAGCCCAGATGCCCTTGTTCTCAGCCTTGTATGCTGAGCAGGCAGTGCAGGTGGCACTGCCTTGGAAGGACGGGTTTTCGTTCCTTATCATCTAAAGATGCAAGTTGCGGCTGGGGATGTAGCTCAGTGGTAGAGTGCTTTCTAACCCACTCAGGCAATTCCCAGTGAGGGTGGGATATAGCATCAACACAAAGACAAAAAGTAACTTCAGCCTTTTTAGAAACCAGTCCCACCAGTTACATGACCTGACCCACTGTCTGACAGAGCCTGCAGTGTATTGATATGATGTTGAGATAAGTTACACAAGGAACCTCCTGGTTCCAGTTTACTTTACTCGGGAATTCTGCATCTTTGGGGGTAAGGGCTGATGTCCTCAGCAGGGTCTGTATGGGTTACAGATGCTGTAAAGCACCTAGCTTTACAGACAGCCCATTGGTCACCTGGGGGAGATAGTGACATCGGGAAGGGCCATAGATGCTGCCCTCTATCTAATACAGACCCATGTGTAAGAAAAATGTATGAGACTAGCTTTATGGAGGTTAGAGGAAGCCGCTGCTATGGAGCCGCTGGGTACCATGGTCAAACACTGGCTAACATGCTGAACTGTCTGAGCAGACTTTCCATCAACAAAGCCCACTGCTCCTAGGCATGGCCAATAGAGAATCAAAGGTCTTGAGGAAACGAAAATGAGTGGCCTTTTGATCCACTTGCAAATGACACGTGCTATCAAAAGCCTTTTGGGGCAACCCAAACTCCTAAGACCCACTCTATTCAGGCTGCACTTCCTGAAGGTTCCAGAAAACATGTCAAAGAAACACAAACAGATCAGAGTCCCATAATCCAAATCAGAGAATCTTCATAGACCAAGAGGCCAATTCACAGGCTGTTTTAGAGGCTGATCCCTTCCCTGAGGATATGGGGTTGTACCCAGCTATAAAGTTCCTCAGGGAAATTGTTTGCCATATGACCTGAGGATGGAGGTGCCGCTGGCTGAGCCGGGGAGGTGGGGGATATGAGAGCAAACAGGATGGGCAGAGGCTTAGGGACAGAGGTACAATTTCTCTTTGGAATACAAGGTTTTAAAACCTAAGTGAGGTGGTCTGGTTGAGGCAGAGCTGCAGGCTGGCTTGCCTGAGGGGTGGGCTGGATCCTGCAAGTTCAAGGAGTCTAAGCGGCAGGATGGATCCTCTCAGCACAGTTCAGTGAGCCAGAGTGTGTAGGGAAGAGGCAAGTTGGAGTCATGAATGGCACTCTCCTGTTCACCGGAGCTGGGCCAGTGCAGTATGGGGGTGGGTTTCAGGACCTCAGTTTACTGAAAGTGGGGTGGTTCTTCCTGGGAGGATACCAGGGGGAAGTGGGTGGGCACTGCTGCCGCCTGTTGTTCTCCCAAGAACAGCAGTCCTCCACAGCTCAAGCCAGCTTTGTTTCTTAGGTTTTTTTTTGCTTTTTATGCAGAATATGCTTGTTTATACCACACAATAAAACCCAACAGAAGCAAGAACACTGGAAAACTTTCCCCTGAGCAGACCCGTGAGTAGGCACATGCTTTAAGAGAACTGGATAAAGATACATACGCTTGGTACGGGAATGACCTGCCTCTGGTCACCCTGAGGAGGAAAAGAAAAGAAAATCACTGTCAGGTTGGAAGAAAAAGGGATTACATTCTCAAAAGAAACTTCCAAGCTCTCCAGAGTACAAACACAGCCATGGCCTTCCCACCCGGCACCCTGGTGGCCTTCAGTGAGCTGAGGGACAGACTCCAGGGTGGAGCATAGGCCCATGCTGCCTCCAGACCCCTCCTGGACTTGGAGGCTGGGCTTCTGAGGCCCACAGCCTGTTTATTTAAACAGTATCTGCACTGCTCCTAGGAATCTGACTCTAACTTCAAAACAAGAAGGATCACTCATGTTTTGATCTCCACCCTTCTGACAGCCAGTCTGTTTCTTATTTTTAAGTATTTCCCACCCCCTAAAAGTAACATCAATTTAACACGGACAGGGGAAAGGGAGACAGGAATATGAGATTACAAGACCACGCCAGGTCCACTGTGAGGCAGAGGGAAGCACTTGAAAGAGGGGACAGGGGGCTGGAGAGGTGGCTCAGAGGTTAAGAGCACTGACTGCTCTTCCAAAGGTTCTGAGTTCAATTTCCACAACCACATGGTGGCTCACAACAATCTGTAATGGGATCTGATGCCCTCTTCTGGTGTGTCTGAAGACAGCTACAATGTATTCATATAAATAAAATAAATCTTTAAAAATAAAGGAAGGGAAGGAGGGAGGGAGGGAGGGAAGGAGGGAGGGAGGGAGGAACAGGGCAAGGTACAAGAAGGTCCCCTTTCAGGCCACAGATGTAACTTTCCCCTTTAAGAAAAACAGAACCTGTCTGTGTTCACGAAGGGTGTTAAGAATATGTGCGCCCCAAGGAAGGGTCTCAACTAGCCTCAGTCCAGAATGCCAGCTATTGGAAGCCTGGCCCACAGGGACAGCTTACTGCATCATGGATTAATGTTAATGCAAGAGAAAAAATGGTTTCATTTATTTTCTTGCATTTTCTTTTCTTCTTCGTATGGCCTGATTGGAAGATGTACTCTTCAAGTCTCTGACTAGAAGATTTGTAAAAAGATGTGTCCATGGTTACCAAGGTGTGAGGCCAAAGTGTCAGGGTCTCCTGTGAAGGCCAAACCTGATGGCAAATGCAGGCACCTCCGGGTAGCCCCGCTGAGACCCGTATGGTTACCTGATTATCTCTGGCCTCTAGACATCACCTCTGTGGTGTAACTACAACTCCTCCTTTCTCTGAAGACAACCTTGATGAGTCCTTCCTCTGCTAGGAGGCCCCTCTTGGGGTCTCTCTGCAATTCTAAGCAGGCTCTATCGGAGGAGAGCTCTGTGGCTCTCCCATACAATAGCACATGCTAATCAAATCCTGGCGTTCAACAGCTCGTGCAGGGAACTTCATTCCAGAAGATTCTAAATAATATCATTCTCAACATTTGGACTCAGGAGAAGATTGTTGCCGTCAGTGGGGGAGATACAACCAGATGCTCTCAAGTCTGGACCCCTTTAGAGAAGAGATGCTGAGACAGACGAGTCAGGCGAGGATGACCTCTAACTGGCTCAAGAGCTCTGGTCTGTCTCATTAGGATGTCTGTCTCCCGGAGCAAGGACAGATCTCTAAGCACTGTGAGGGCTCTTGGAGGCAAAGACACATAGGAAGCCCTGCTCCAGTCAGTCTCAGAAATACCCATCATGAGTTGAGCATGTGTGTGGAAAGACCAAGGAAGCACAGCAATGAAAACATAACATGCCCAGTCACAGGTATGTGGGAATGAGGACTGCATGTGTGTGCACACAGACATGCATGTATATATGTGTATATGAGATATGTATGTGTGTATGCACATGTGTGTGTGGGCTGTGTGTAAGGGCATACACATATGTATTATGAAGAGAGTGTGTGTGGGTTTGGGGACAGTAGGTGTATGGATGAGATATATGCATTTATGTATATAGGGTGTGTGTGTACAGGGTGTGTATATGGGTTGTGTATGTATGTATGGGATGTGGGTGTATGGTGTATGTGTATAGGGTGTGTGTATGGTGTGTGTGTATATATATGGTGTATATGTGCTATTATATATGGGTATATGTGTGTATGTGTTTAGGGTATGTGTGTTTGGGGTTTGGGTGTATGGTGTGTTTATATGGCGTGTATGTATAGGGTGTGTGTATTGTGTGTGTATGGTGTGTGTTATTGTATATGGATATGTATATGGTGTGTATGTGTATGGTATGTGTGTGTGCTATTGTATATGGGGGTATGTGTTTTGGGGTGTGGGTAGATGGTGTGTGTGTATGGGGTGTATGTATATGGTGTATGTATTGTATGTGTATGTGCTATTGTATATGGGTGTGTGTGTGCACTGTTGTATATGGGGGTATGTGTGTACGGGTATGTCTGTATTTGTGTTTCTGGCAATCTCTTTTATGATGCCTTACTCTTAGGGGTCCTCCATGGTCACCACTAATGGAGTCCAAGACGGACTCCTCTTAGTCTCTGGATGCTGCAGGTAGAGCTGAGATGGCCGGTGACTGTCAGCTTAAACTGCTATTGCCGAAGCAGGTTGATAAAGGTCCTCAACCTTCCTTTTTCCAGGGTGAAGTAAATACTCAGGGTGGATGGTGTCTGAGCAGTGACCTGTCCCCTTCTGTCCAGGGCCTTCCATCTTCTCTGCTGTGCTGACCGAAGAGAGGCAGGGAGCCCTGGAGACTCCAGGAGTCAGGTCTGGACTTTATGTGGCTTAGCCTTGTGCTCTGTGGGTGGTGGTGGGATTCAGTGTGAAGGACAGAGGGTCCTCTGGAGTCAGCTTTCTGTGTCCACAGGGTGCCACAGACCATGCATTTGTTATGCAGACAACACCTCACTTTAGATTTAACTAAGATAAGGAACTGAATTCTTTAAAAAAAAAAATCTATATGTCTATTTTTACTTTATGTGTGTGGTGTTTTGCTTACATGTCTGTGTTTCATATGTATGTCTGCTGCCCGTGGAGACCAGAAGGAGCGTCAGATCTTGTTACTGGAGTTATAGAGAGCTTTGAGCTGCTACTCAAACCCAAGTCTAGGCCTCTGGAAGAGCAGCCAAGTTCTGAGCCTTCTCTTCAGCTCCCCACCAAACTAAATTATTTAAAAAGCCATTTTGGCAAATGTGAGTAGTGGCAGCCCATGAATGAACAGGAATTCTGAGTGAGCCTAACGCTAGCTCCCAAAGGAATGCCTTTAAAAGGTGTTTATCTCCACAGCAACCAAGGACGCCTGTTCCCTTTACTGAGGGCACTTTTCCACAGCGAAGTATTTTTATTACATCTATTTATTGATTTGTTTATTTTGTATGTGACTGTGGGAGTGTGGTACCCTGCATGTGTGGAGGTCAGAGGACAACCTGCAGGAGTTGGCTCTCTCCTTCCACCATGTGGGTCCCAGGGAAGGAACTCAGGATGTAGCTTTCTCCTGCTGAGGCTCCTCACTGGTCCCCACCCACAGCAATGGCTTTTAAGCAGGGAGAGAGAAAAGTGTATGGAGAGAGCTGCTGGAATTGCGACCAGGATATGAACTACAGTGGGCTCTTGTATTTCCCGATCTCTATACACACCAAGGCCTGGCACGTGCCGGACAAGCTGTCTTCCAGAGGCCTCTTCCTTAAGTGTTTCAATTCTTTATATTTTTTTTCCCTTCCATTCAAACACTTACCCAGAAGCTCATAGGAACAAGCAGACCAGAATCTTTCAACCATTGGAATCCATTTTTATACTCTTTTGGGTATCTATGTAAACAGTGATGTCATCCACAAGCAAGTCTAAATTTATAACTTTTCCATATTTATAACAACGTTCATTTTCCAGCTTTATCCCACCAGCCAGATCCTACCCATGACTTGCCTGTGTTGTCTGCTGTTCATTTTCAGAAGACAAGATAGCTTTTTAATCTTGCTTTCACTGTCGTTTTCATCTTGTAGCTGGCTACATTTTTGGTCATATGGAAGGGTGGCTGGGCTGTTACATGCTGTGTTTGACCCTTTTTCACTGTAAATGTCTTTCCTGTGTTTAATGATTTTAAAGGTGACTCATTTTGATTTGTGTGCATGGGTGTGGTGTGTGTGCATGGGGGTGGTGTGTGTGCATGGGTGTGGCATGTGTGCATGGGTGTGGCGTGTGTGGATGCCTGTGGAGGTCAGGTGAGTGCATGAGATCGCCTGGGGGGGAGTTACAGATGGCTGTGAGCAGCCTCACAGAGATGCTGGAAACTGAACCCAGGTCCTCTGCAAGACCAGCAAGCGCTCCTTTACAAACTGAGCCAGCTCTCCAGCTCCTTACATATCTGACTGAATTCTGCTCGGTCTGATACTAACGCTGCCTTATCAGGAAGAATTCTCGGTCTGCCTTTGTGTTTGACATTATTATGGAAACAAGTAACTTCTCACTGTAACAGGCATTAGCCAGTCTTTACTCCCGCCATCCCAGCTTCTCTTCTGGGTACCTGGCTGGGTTGTACCTCAGTGCCTTTGAAGCTAAGGATAGTCATGTGTCTGGCTTCAGACACTAGAGTCAAAATTCATTTTGCTTCTGAGTCAAAACCTGCAGGGGACTGACAGTCAAGAAAGGCAAGATGCTGGGCCATCCTCCCCGAGGTCCAGGAACCTGAGGAGATGGGCTACCACACCCAGCAGCTAACTGGTGGCTACTGAGCCCATGGGAAGTGGCTAGCCCAAACTCAGATATGAGTCAAGTATAAGACACACACATTAGTTCTTGAACTGGGAAGATAAAAAGAAATTATCTCAGTAATATTAGCCTATCGATCCCGTGTTCAAATACCTTGGGTATATTGGGTTAAATAAAATATCATTAAAATTCATTTCAATTTTTAAAAAATATTTTTCTTTTTGGAATGTGACTAGAATGATTTAAATTAGACTGGTGACTCACTGTCTCTCCACAGAACACGCAGCCAGCCTATAACAAGTCATGGATGAGGGAAAAATAAACTTTTAAAAAAAGATTTATTTATTTTACGTATGTGGGTAAATCGTCACTGTCTTCAGACGCACCAGAAGAGGGCATCAGATCTCATTACAGATGATTGTGAGCCACCATGTGGTTGCTGGGATTTGAACTCAGGACCTCTGGAAGAACAGTCAGTGCTCTTAACCACTGAGCCATCTCTCCAGCCCAGAGGCCTAGACTTGGATTTGCAGCACTCAAGTGGCAGCTCAAAGCTCTCTACAACTCCAGTAACAAGGTCTGATGCTCCTTCCGGTCTCCACGGGCAGCAGACATGCATATGAAACACAGACATGCAAGCAAAACACCACACACATAAAGTAAAAATGAACCTTTTAAAACCTCTTCAAACTACTCTTAAAAATTAACTTTAAACTTAGAAAAGATTTATGTGTTTGTGTTCCTCTGTGTGCATGTGTGTTTGTGAACCATATGTGTGCAGAGTCTGTAGAGGTCTGAAGAGGGCACTGGGCCCCTGACACAGGATGGCATTATAGACAGTGGTGAGCCAGCACTTGGGTGCTGGGAGAAGAACTGGATTCTCTGCAGGAGCTCTCACCCACTGACCCATCTCCAACCCCCTTAGGTTAACTGTTATCTATTTTGTATGTATATGTGTGAGGGGGTGAACACCTACATGCCTTTGCTTGTAAGTGTGTGGCAGTCAGAGGACAATTTGCAGGAGTCAGGCCTCTCCTGACATATAGGACAGAACTTAGGTGGTCAAGCTTAGCAGCAAGCACCTTTATCCACTGAGCCATCTTGCTGGCCCCACTTGTATTGTTTTGGGCCTCTTAGGTTTTGAGGTGGTCACTGAAGCACAGCTCCACTCGTGGTGACTGGCCCATCTACTCACTGGTCACTCTTCATTCTGGCTGAATTTCTCTGCATGTTCTCCTTGCTGTGACTGGGCAGCCCTGAGACAAAGTCCTGGGTTTCCCATGAAAGCAATGACACTCAGGGCTGGTACCACCCATCCCACTTCTGTGAATGTAGATCCTGTGTCTGAGGCTTGGCACTTAGAATATGTAACAGCTATGATGGGGCAGGCAGAGACCGGGGATGGCAGAGCAGACAGGTGTCCAAATGGAATCATTCACTGTCGGGGTCTCTCCTGTCATCACGGGATCTAACCCAGCCTAGCACCTGCCTGATGTAGCCTCTGCAGTGAGAAAATGATTAGTTTAAGCTATTGCTTGTGAATTTTCCTGTACTTCTTGCCCCAATCATTCCCATCTGATGGCAGGTATACTCTTGGTAATGGCGTCCAGCTGAATTCGCCAAACCATGCAGTCTTGGTCACCTGTCGGCAGAATCTGGTTCACTCAGCCTGGCTTTGAGCTTTCTTTAAGCTATGCTTCTGTTTATTCTCAGCAGCCATGGAAAAATTATGATCTGAACTCAGATATTCATGCTTAAAGAGCATCTCCCAGCCCAGGGCTAGGAGGTGACACACACACTTTCTGCTCTGTAGCTCTGTTCCCTCCGTAACCTGTACATAACGTGTCTAGTCTTCTGTCCTTTATTGTTGCTGAGGAGAAGTCTGCCATTAATACAATCGCTTTTTCTGGAAAAAACTCTGTGTTCTGGTAGCTTGTAAAACGTGTTACTTTAACCCAGAGCTTCATCAGCACACATGACGGCTTGGCTTGGACACTGCTTATGTCTCCCAGTCCTTTGGGGGAACCAGTGAGCTCTTCAAAGGCAGGTGCAATCTGTCTCTTTCAGCTCAAGAAAACACACAAGCAAACAAAGAAACAAAAAACAAACACAGACAAAAACCTAAAAGATCTGCCTCTACTTTTCCTTCTGGCGCTCCTGTTTGCAGTAGGTTTCTGTCATGGCTTCTCTTCCTCCCTCAAGATTTCTATCTTTGTGCTTCTGGTTTGAGTTCTATTTCTTCTACTCTGTTTCCAGAATTTGCTTTCAGTTCTCACGAGTGGCTGCTCTCTCCTTCTCCCTTGTTTTCTGAGGTTTTATGTTTAATACTGCAGAGATTTGAATCCTACAAGTCTCTTCTGCCCCAGGGTGGCTTCTGAGTTGTCTGTGGGGGCTGGCTGTCCTGAGTGTCCTGGGGGCTGGCTGCCCTGAGTGTCCTGGAGAATGGCTATCCTGAGTGTCCTGGAGGCTGGCTGCCCTGAGTGTCCTGGGGGCTGGCTGTCCTGAGTGTCCTGGAGGCTGGCTGTCCTGAGTGTCCTGGGGGCTGGCTGTCCTGAGTGTCCTGGAGGCTGGCTTCTATCGTTCCCACTGTTTTCCCCCAGAAGGAGTCTCAGGTGCTAGCTTTTCTACATGGACCTCTCAGCTGAGGCACATCTTTCTTTGCTTGTGCAAGGCTGTGTGTTCTGACCATGTCTGGCCACTCTGTCTATTAGGATCTTTGGGGAATGAGAAATCCCAAGAAGCCCAGAGGAGCTTCCATGGACCAGCAGAGGCAAAGGAAGCGCCACACTATCAGATGCCAGGGTACAGGGAATGGAGTCACTCAGTTACCAGCACAGCTCCTCCAGGGTCCATCATAGCAGTGGGCAGTTTAAGTCCCTCCCCAGGGTGTCCACGGGCCTCTGTTGGTGCTGACATTTGAGGTGTCTTAGGACTCTACAGAAGACAAGCATTTGCCTTGTCTCTTCCCAGTCTTGCTTGCCTTTCCTGCGGTGTACGGCAGGCTGGCTGGCCCACAAGCTTCTGCCTCCGGCCCAGCTCCCAGCAATGCATCTCCCAGGCCTGCAGATACTGCAGTGATGCTTTAACGTGGGTCGGAGCTCTGAACTCAGGCTGTCAGGCTTGTGCACAAGGCCTGCACTTCCCCAGCCTCCTCTCCAGCTCTGCTGCAAGCATTTCTATATATTAATAATCGTGACACATCACTCTTTGGGATATGTCATTTTTAACCAAGACACAGCATGTGATTGTATGGCTATGATGTAACTCTTTTAACCAACTATCTTTTTTTTTCTTCTTCTTTAATCCCCTTCTTGAAATTATTATGTATCTGAGAATGTATCTCCTTTGCATCCCAGAAGGCTAGCTTTGTGTGTGTGTGTACATACATGTGTGAATGTAGATCAGAGGTCTGCATCAGGTACCTTCCTAAGTCATTATAAGCTATCTTATGGTTCATTCAAACTTTGTACATTCTTAATGACATTTTTTTTTTCTGTGAAATAAAAATGCTTTCATCAACAACAGGCATACTCTAAGATTTTGATTCCATATTGCCAAAAGTCCCCTTGGAAATGTCAACCAGTTAGCATCCTCTTTACCTAATGCTACATTGAAGCCTCCACTCCCACAGCAAGCCCTATATCACCTATAAAAACCTCATAGACAGGAAAAGGATTGTTTTAGTTTTCACATTTAGCCACTTCAAATATTTTTCCTGTTTTGAGCCATACATCAAAGCGGTCAGACATCTTGATGATCCCATACCTGGCTAATTGTCTGTTTTCCTTATTTAAATGTTTAGCTTGTGTGTACATGTATGAAAGCCAGAAAAGAGCATCATATGTCTGGTCTGGAGTTGTGGGCCTGTGAACTGCCTGACAGAGGTGCTGGGACGGAAACCCTAGACCTCTATTAGGGCAGTCAGTGCTTATAACCACTGAGGTGCTGAGCATCAACCCAGCCTATGGCATTGCTTCTTGTTATCTGTTTATGCTGTTTATTTATGCTATTTGGAACATAAAGCCCTTTGACTGCCATCTGCAGTCTTTGGTCATGTTCCTGGTGGCTACCCTCTTTGTTTTTCTCAATGCCTTTTCCTGTTTGCTCTACCTGGAATCCGATTTTGACGGGGATTAATGTAACCTGGTTTCTTTGCTTGTTCTGGGGTGCTGTCTCTCTGTTTATCCTTATAGTCTTAACTGTTCTGAGTCATTTTGTTTCAGATGTGTCTGTCAGACAGCTCGTGGGTGGTTTTGGGTTTTGACCTATTATGACAATCTAACACACACACCCCAGCAAACACTCTACACCAAGCTGTGTCCCCAGACCTTCTACCTTGCCATTGTTAAACAGATATTGTTGTCACTCAAGGAAGTTAAAGTCAATTATACTCACTGTGTGGTCTGCTCTGTCTCTGTCTTATTTTGCCAATTCTGTGCCTGCTACTGGTTCCTTTTAAAATTACATTTATCATGTGTGTGTGTGTATGTGTGTGTGTGTGTGTGTGTGTGTGTGTAAACTACAGTGTGCGTGAAGATGTCAGGTATACCTTGTGGGAATCAATTCTTTCCTTCTACCCTGTGGATTCTGGGGCTTGAACTCAGGTCATGAGGTTTGGCGGCAAGCCCCTTTAGCAGCTGAGCCATCTCTCTGGTCTTAACCTTCCTTCATACATGCTCTTTAGGTGCTAGATGGGAGGACCAGAAATACTCAGTACCTAAAAGATGGAACCCAAGTCTTAAATGGCTGCATATGCATGTCACACACTCTCGTGAGGGAATGTGTCGAGGTGGAGCACACAGACTTCTGCAGTTTTAGATTATATTTTTCCAGGGGCACTGACCTTCTGAAGCCCGCCGTTCTCCTCCACCAGTGGCGGAAGCACACTGGGGCTGCTGGGTGGAGGGGCGTCCACATTGTAGTCTCGGAAGCAGCAGAAGAAAGAGCTAAGGATGCTCCGACCCCTCTGCTTCTTTAGGCTGATGCTGCGCTGGGAAGCTGGGGAGAGAAACAGCATCCGTGAGTACGGCACTGTGCGGCTGCCTCCTCAACCCAGATGCCAGGGGCCCTGGAGCCCAATCCCACGGGCTGTACAAATCCTGTGGACTTCAGTGGGACTTGCTCCTTCACCGCATAGTCCTCAGGGTCATTGTCGCCTGAGTGCTACCAAGTAAAGCATCCCTACCGTGCCTGAAGCTTCCAAACCAGTCTCCTCATGAACAGACTCGACCTGACCTCCTCCCGGAAGCATCCTCCCAGGGGAGCAAGCAAGAGCCACTTTGAAACTTGGTTCTTGGACACTTGCTGTGCATTATGGGGACCGTAGGCTTTATGAGTTCAAGACAAAGCCATTTAGGGGCACATAGGAGCCCCCTTCTTAAAGTCAGTTGTTTGTCAAAAGGGGGATCTGGACCTCTCCAAGAACAAAGCTGGGGCATCTATTATAGAGATGTGATTCGGAGAACATGTCCTTTGGGGGTTCAGGAAATGGTCTCTCCATCCAGGGCAATTCAGTGCCCTGTCCTGTCCTGGCTGGAGGCACCAGAGGGAGGGATGGGTCTTTCTGTTTATCCGTGCTCAGGACAAGCTGCCACAAGTCAGAAATAAAAGGTAAAATGTGGCTCAGATGAAAACACACCTCAGGGCACTAGACTGACTCCAGTCAGAGCCAGAGCTTTTTCCTGGGAATGTGGCCGGGGCAGTTCTGCCTCATACCAGGGCTGGGTGGGTCTGCAGTGCTCTGAGCCGAAGCCACAGGGAAGGGACCATGCTGAGGGTTAGTGGGAAAACAGACACTGTGGGAAATGGTTTAAATGTGGAGCAACTGAGAGGACATCTCTCCTCACAGGCCATCTGGCACTAAGTGCTGTGTGAACTTGGGAGGTCCAGCACCGTTCTTTCTAGGGATCACAGACCTTAGCAATAGTTTCCTGCTGCCCGAAAAACTAAATGCACTCAGATAGGAGGAGGCTCACAGAAGGTGATTTCCAAGCAAGTGTTCAGATGTGGCTGGTCTGTGGTCCCACAAGCATGAACTTAAGATTCTCACTCACTGAAGATGATCCTTAGGGGCCGGGGAAGTGGCTCAACGCTTCAGAGCTTGTTCTACGATAATGAGAACCAGAGTCTGGAGTGGAACACCCGAGTAACAAGCCCAGTATTCGGCACACACGTGTAATCCCGCTCTGAGGGCAGGGGATAGAGGATAACTGGGGCTCACTGTCTTTCAGCCTGGCTGAGAAAACTCAAGCCGTAGGTTCAGAGAGAGACTACACCTCAAAGAAATAAGCAGAGGCTGATAGGAGAAGAAACCTGATGCATTCTTTTGACCTCTGAGTTCCTGTACACACATACACAGCCATACCCACACACCATACACATGCACACCACATACACAAATGCACATACACACACTCATGCACACACTCAGATACATATACACTACACACACCCACACCACACCCACATACCATGCCTCACACATCACCCTCTTACATACACCCCCCACATACAGATCACACACACACCCAGACACAGACACATACACACCACACATACATACACACACCCACAGTACACACACACTACACACACACACACACACACACACACACACACACACACACACCTTAAGAAAAAGATGAACTTTAGAATCATAAATCCTGGGCAGGTTGGCTGTTTCTATTTTCTCCATGAATCCTTGAGTGGATGTCACAGAACCCTAGTGTTTTAATTTCAAGACTAAAATGCTGGATTAGACCACTGGGCCAAGTGGTAGGTGGCTTTTTTCCATCTGGCCGTGAGTGGAGAGAAAAGATAATGGCTGCTGTCAAGTTCACTGAGGGCCGAGGCCAACCTCTATAGGACACGAATTGCCTCTCGTAGGCTCCTCAGACTCCCAGAAGATATGGGGGTCATTGCTTCTGTGAGTCTGAGTGGGCCTGTTTCCAAATGTGTGATTTCCCCAGTACCCTGTTGAAGGCAAATCTTGAGACTACTGAGGTCTGATTAAGGAGCAGGGACCTTGCCAAGCAGAGATGAAGGCGTTATAATAAACTTGTATTTAATACAAGCGATTGATTAGACGATGGCCAGACTGTTTCTTTGGGAGTTTAAATGTTTATGTTACACTCAGATAACTTAATCCTGGGCAGGAAACAAACAAGCAAAAACAGTTCCACAGCGTGCTGTGCTGGTTTCCGGCTGACTGACGGCAGACTTTTCTGACCCCATTTGTCTGCATCTTGGAGGCCATGAGCAGCCTGAGAGGAAGCGGCTCCCAATGGGCTGTTTTCATTCATCTTTGGCTGACAGAACTCTTCCTCGGTACTATTAACAAACTGCTCATATAATCAATCAATCATTAAACCGGAAACTTGGACCAGTAAGTCACTTGTAATTTCTACCGCTGGATCACTCCGTGTTTGGAGAGCCGTAGAATTAGTGTGAGTTGCCCTGGAGTGGCCGTGGGCCGTGGCCGTGGGCCGTGGCCGGGCTTCCTGCCGCCCTTCTTGGTGTAGGGAGAAGCTGCTTTGCTGGGTTCCCTTTGAGGTAAGTAAGGGAAGCTCTGGGCTCTTCCAGTTTCCCGAGCACTCCAGGGCTGGTGGGCCACTCTCAAGTCAGGCTAGACAGGGAACAGAAATGCTTCCTTAGGACCAGTGTACGACTGAGTGGCTGGAGCCTCTGGTCTAGACCTCTCTCCCACATTTCAGTCAGTATATCCATCCAGTGGGAACGACATCTCTGGGCCTCTCCTAGGTCCTTCCCCTCCTACATGCCTAAATGGAGGTCCTGGTCTGCCCTCTTGGCCCAGTCTGATCTTGATCCCGTACTCTCTCATTAAGCCATTCTGAATCCTAAGTCACTCTTAAATATGTCTTCATCTCTGCTCCCCTCTGCAAAGGCAGAGGCCCTCACCATTGTCCCTGGACCACTGCAGCAGCGTCTGGACTTGCTCTGACACAGATCTTTATCCTTCTGTGACTTCTCCATGTGACCCGCATGGCAGCTAGGCCTACCAAGTGATCAGACCTTGGGTTCAGGAGCAGGCTTGCAGAGGTGCCGAGGATGGCTCAACCAGAAATAGTATGGCACTTGGGTAAGCTCTAAGGCCATTAGAAACAGCCATACCTCACAAGTTTGTGTCATGAGAATTAGCATGTTTTATATTAAGTGTTTAGAATAGAGTCTGATAACGGCAAGCACTCAATAAATGCAGGCTCTTGAGTTACCAGTAGTCTTTCTTTTCTTGAAAAAATGTCTTTTATGGGGCTGGAGAGGTGGCTCAGAAACAGAAGGTATGTAAAATCCTTGTAAAGAATTAAGTTTGGTTCCCAGTGCCCAAGCTGGAGGCTCTCACTGCTTCAGAGGATCCAACACCTTCTTCTGACCTCTGTGGGCACTGCATATGCACATATAAATAATTAAAAATAAAATGAACTTTAAGATAATTTCATTTAGGAGTTTATTTAGCTTATTTGCTTTCTTCTTTTTTTCTTATTCATTATTAAAAATGTATTATTTATTTACTTAGTCTGTCTGAGTGTGCACACACACACACACACACACACACACACACACACGTACAGGTTAAAGGACAACTGTGGGAGTCAGTTCTTTCTGCTATGTAGGTCTGGGGTTTGAACTCAGCTCACCAGGCTCTGTAGCAAGCAGCATAGCTTGCTGCACCATCTCATTGGCCTTTACCGATGTTTGCTTGATAGAAAAAAAGTGATTCTGCTGTTAAGTTCTGGATCAAGGCTGGATATTACGAAAGTAAATGTTTTTCTTTCTGTTGGCATCTGTCGACTGAGAGCTGCACTTACCATAACAGGTCTCAGTTATATAAACTGTACTTTAAAAGCAAAACTAGACAAATCTCGGGAAATAATTCTGTTTGGTTGCTTTAAACGCCGGATGCAGAGTGGGGAAGGTAAAAGGAGGGGCTCGGTGTTCAGTGTGTTCTTCTGGCTGCTGTTGTCTGAGAGGACACGGGTCTCAAGAGAGAAGAGGCAGCGTCCACACTCCCTCTCCACAACCTGGTGGTTCCTTTCCCACGGAGGGCCCTGCTTAGCTCTTTGCTGAGTAAGCACTGTTCCTGCCCAGCCTGCAGCTGGTCCAAGGACTCCTGTCCCTATGGTGCTCATCAGAAAGGAGCACCAGGAAGGAGCACTTAAGGAAAAGCACCAGGGAGGAGAACTCAAGGAGGAGCACCAGGGAGGAGCACTCAAGAAGGAGCACCAGGGAGGAGCACTCAAGGAGAAGCACCAGGGAGGAGCACTCAAGGAGGAGCACCAGTAAGGAGCACTCAAGAAGGAGCATCAGGGAGGACAACTCAAGGAGGAGCATCAGGGAGGAGCACTCAAGGAGACCAGCAGATCTAGCACATTTTCCCATCTAGGTGCCCTGAGATGCATGACTGCCATTTCCCTAAGGCTCAGGGCAGCACAGGCCTTGAAGGACCACCATCTCTTCCTCCACTGTGATGACGAGGTCATGCCCAAGGCAGAGCCCACATCTGCCCTTTTCCCCCACTATGGTCAGGCCTCCTAAGGTGAACAAAGGGAGACTTTTGGCAGAGGTAGCAAACAATTCTATGACTTAAATATCTTCATTTCCCTAAGGAGACACGAGCAGAACAGAATGGCCGGTGCGGGGAAGGCTAGGGCTGACTATGGTCTTACACATGGTCCTCGTATGTCTCCTGGAGGAGGTGTGACAAGAGGTAACAAAGATATGATGTTGTTCTTCCGGATATGCCTAACTGACATCATCATGTCCTTCTAGACATCACCACAGCCTGCTTCCTGCCCGTGGATGTGGTCCTCTCTCTCCGCAGGGCCAGAGACTTCTGGAAGCATCCACCAATGAAGGTTCATAGTTGCTGCCATGGGAGCTCCCTTTTTCTTAAAGGAACTGAGTCCCTGACCCTACAGGATGGGAAGCTGCAGAATGTCTCCCTAGTTTCTCTGGGTAGAATAGCAGGAAGTGACATCATTAAAATACCAATTACTGATGGGGAGCATGGAATACATCTGACAATTTCTGCCTGCTAGAACCCTACCAAGTGGCTGTTTTCCTCAGCAAGCTTCCACCTCACCAACTTTCAGTCCATACAATAGAACTCAGGGCACGGAGGGTCTTGCCTGGGATGCCTGCTAAAGCTGTCAAAGGTTTCCTCTCTTTGCTGGCAGCCACCCTTTGCCTCTAGTGCATGAAGCCAAAGCTGAGACAAAGCTCCCAAGATAAAAAGCATTATCAAGACTAGACCCTTGTGTTGTTTTTAATTATGTAGCACCAGATTCCTTCTTACCCCTGAGCCAGCCTGTATTAGGTTTCCTTATCTGTCAATTGCGAGGCTCAGTTCTGAGAAAGGAAGCTCCCAGGCTAGGGCTTGCAGAGCCTGGAGGCTGAGCAAGGTCTCTACAGGCGGAGGAGGTGTGTCCCAGCTAATGAGAGACATTTGAATGTGAATACAAAATCTAGTTACAGAAGCGCTGTGCCGGCCTGGATGGGTCAGTTCAGGGCTCTGCTGGCGCTGGTTTCTTCCCCCTCCTTTCTTCTTTTGCTCCTGTGTTTGCTGTTGATAAACGTCTGGCCATGAAGCTCTGGCTAACCTAGATTCTAACATGCACGATGGGTTTGCCTCAAACTTGTGGCGATCCGCTTGCCTCAGCCTCTCCGGCACAAACAGGTGTCACCAAGACAGGAAGGAACAGCTTCTGAGAAGGGATGAGAGTTCTATAAATTGTTATGGAGAGAGCAGGGGGCGGAGGGGGGGGTGTTGGGAGGAACAGTGGTGTGGGGAAAGTTTAGTGTGAGCAAGCACGTAATTACCAGACAGTAATGAGGTTGCCAGAAGGGCTGTGGAGAAGGCTCAGTGGATAATGTGTCTGCTTTGCAAGATCAGGGATTTGAGTTGGGATCCCAGAGCTCACAGACGCACGGAACGGGGGCAGATGAGGATGTAAGAACAGCTTGGAGTATGCCCCTGGCGCAACAAGGTAGAAGGAGAAGAAACAGCTGGTTCCCCAGAATTCCTCTCTGACCTTTACATATGCTGCAGGCCACACACCCACCCTGGTCCTCATTCAAAAGTACTGTTGGGCTGGGGAGGTGGCTAAGTTGCTAAAGTGGTTGCTTTGTAGTCACGGGCACATGAGTGTGGACCCCTAGCTCCTACGTAAAGACCCCGTAAAGACCCCGCTGTGGTGGTGCGTTTGTGTATTCCCTTACCTGGTGGGCAGATGCAGGAGGATTCCTGGATCTGGCCAAACAGGTGAGCTCCAGGTTCAGTAAGAGCCTCTTTGAAACAAACAGGCTGGAAAACTGATTGAGGAGGACATTTGATGTTGACCTATGACTGGGGTGCGCACACTCACACACACACACATACACACACACACACACACACACACACACACACACATTCGTGAGTGTTTAAGAGCACATGTGCACGTGTGCAGAAAACAGTAAACAATAGACTTCCCTCAAACAAAGCACTCGTCAGGTACCGGGAAGGAGGAGGGAGCCCCTCACTTATCAGCCATATGACATCATCCACCTAGAGAACACCACCAGGCAAGGAACAGTAGCTCCTGCCACACCATGCCTGCCTGCAGCAGCTTAAAACAGAATAAAACCGACAGCTGACCTGGGCTCCGTACAGCATCTCGCCGTGCACTGTGAGAATTTAGCTTGTAACCAGATGACTGTGCTCACTCTGACAGCCTGGCGTTATGAGAAAACATGTAGGCAGACCCATTTTGGTTTGGGTGATGTAGATTCCAAACTTAGAACACTAAGTGGCCCCTTCCAGCTTCACCTCCAGCTCGGAGAACATTTTGGGATACACAAACATCAGTATAAAAGGCAGCCAGTAAAACCCATCTGCTTTGCAGGGGGCTCCTGTCGGACCGTGACCTCAGGTCCTTCCTAGGACATCATGTATGAAGTGTGTCATGAAGTGTTATAATCATGGAATCCACGAGGAGCTTCTCCAAGGCTGGCCATGGGGTCGGTGCTCCAGAGTCCCAATCAGACTAGCCTGAAGGGTAGGTGACTAGAGTCTTGGCTGAGTTTATGCCAGCGGGGGAGGTACAGTGGAGTGGCGTCTACACAGGGCGAGGGCAATTTCAGCCCGTGTTTTATGTTTCCTGATCCTCTGGCATCCTTACAGTTTCCAGAAATGTTGAAATGTCCCCAGACCAGCCACATGCCACATAACCACAGACCTTCCATTTTCTGTAGACAGGATCTGGCTGAGAAGTTTCAGGACTGCCCACCCTGGCTTCAGGACCTAACCCTTTAGGGTCTGCACTCCTGCAGGCTTTGCGTGCTCACCACCCTGTGTGGCTACCACAAGGCTTTGTTCTATCCTCCCCTCCGATCTGACTCATGTGTCTTAGCTGCCATACCTCTGCACTGCTAAGGAACAGTTCAAGGGGCGCAAGCGCAGAATGACTGGTGATTGATAGATTCTGGGAGGGAGGGATTCACTGTCTTCAGATGTGACCTCACCAGGTCCTGATGAACATCTCCAAACCCATGGTCATACAGGTGACACTGGCTTGGCTCAGTGACTCACAGAACCAGATGAACAGACATGAACATGAGAGGCTTGTGGGGAGAGCAGAGGTGTGGGAAGAAGGGGGTGAAAGGGTCCAAGAACAAATTTAATTACAAATAAGGAGTCTGGGACAACTCGCAGCATCTGACTTCGCTACTTGATGTAAGCACCTCCACGTTAAGTTCCTCTCCATGAAAGAATCTTAGCAGCAGCAAACACTAAGGTCTGCCTTCAGTTCCCATGACGTGAGGCTTGCCTCTCTCTAGCATGGGGCTGGATCCCCCAGGACAGCATGGTCCAGAGGAAAGTCACACATTACTGCCCAGGCACCTTTGGTCAAGCCTACTGCTGACATTCCTAGGTCTGTCTGTGCATTTAGCAAGGAGCTTCGAGGTCATCTTAACAAAAGTCTCTGTGCCCTCACAGTGGAGCACTTCTAATATCCATCCTTCCTTACGGGATGGCTTAGAACTCTCTTCATCAAAAATCCTGATGGGGTGGGCGGAGAGGAAAATTGACTGGCAATGGTGTCAGGCTTGACCTGAGTTCATCCCCAGTACCTGGTGGAAGGAAAGAGCTGGCTCCTACAAGTTGACCTCTGACCCCCATGCCCGTGTGATGGTCCCTCCCTACCCACCCACATACAAAGAATCTGTACACCTGGTTCCCGGAATCCCTCTAACTCCCGATGTCTCCTCTCATTAACTGTCTCCCCACTCACCTCCACTCTGCTCGGCTATAAACACTCCTCTGTGTTGTATTCAAATACCACCAAGACTCATCTCAACTCATGTCTCTCTCCCCTATTGTAACGGTCTGGAATACAATCTCTTTGCTATTTTAACTATTACCCAGTGCTGGTTTCCTCCAACAAGGTTCGGATTTGGCTGGCAATGTGACAGAGCATCCAAAGCTGTCCCCCTACCCCCCCCCCCCCCACGAAATTAGTCTTCTTGTCAAACCTAAGTAATCCGGGTGGAGGTGGGGGCTGGTGGGGGCTGGCTCAGTGGGTGGGAGCAATCACGGAGCAAGCATCCTCGAGGGCGAGAGCTTACATGCCTAGCACCCATTTCAAAAGCAACCGTAACCCCAGCCCCATGAGGGATGGAGACAGGATGCTTGCCGAGGCTTGCTGCTGTTAGCTAAGCTCCAGGTTGAGACCCCGTCTCCAGGGAATGAGCAGGATGCCCAGGTTGAGACCCCGTCTCTGGGGAATGAGCAGGATGCTCAACATTCTCCATAAGGGAGGCGTATGTACCTGCATACCACCAGCACCAGCAGCACATGCACAACGGCGATCTGTAGCAGCTCTAGATCAATACGCTCCGTGTTCAGCATTCCTGTGAATGTTCATGCAGCTACAGCTTCAGAATGAAACATCAAACGTGCCTTAAGTTAGGGCTGTGGCTTCACTCACAGGACTGCTAGAGCAGAGCACATTAATTACTGCCCTAAAGAGACGACTGTACTGCTGAACTCAGGACTACATCACACTGGAGAGAGCCGAGCGCCCTCTAAAAGGGAGGGTGAGGCGAGCCCTTTCCGGAGGGAGGCCCACACAGAAATGAATGCACCGTTTCTTCCCTCCTAGAACAGGCTCCTATCTCTGGACCGCCTCCCAGGCCTCGGTCTGGAACAGGGCGTCTGACAGGAAATTCTGGGCAGTGTACACATACATTACATTCCTTTCCCATCCCTGAAACAGCAGTCAACAAACGCAACTTCCCCTCTGTTGGTGTAAAATGAGAGTGGAGAGAAGCTGGGCTGCAGACCACAGAGTTCAAAAGATGTGGTCTAGAGAAGAGTCCGCAGTTTGAGATCCCCGATCAGCCTCTATTTTACTTCCAGGAGATAAAATTCCTCAGGGAGTTCCACAGGATAGTGTGAAGGAGTCACCTACAGGAACAGCAAAACTGGCACTGCGTCCTCAGTGAGGGGACCACTTTTTCTCGGTGACAGCTGTGTTTTTTTTTTTTTTTTCTGTCCTGACTTACATTTGTGGAGTGCGTTTGTATGAGGTCCTTTATAAAAGTCATCTCTGTTCTTCACAGGGTGTAGCGCAATCATAACAGGCCCATTTCCCCATGAGAAACCAGAGACTCCCAGACTCCCAGACACCCAGATTCCTGGTACTCTCCCTGTCTTTGCCTAGGGGGCTCCCTGCATGCTGGGTCTTATTTCCAGGGACGAAAGCTGCATCTGAGCGCTCACAGTTCACCTGTGAAACCCAGTGGGAGCCAGGAGGGCATGCAGCGGCCAGAACTGAGTCCTCACTGTGTGTGCCTAGGTGCATGCAGCGGCCAGAACTGAGTCCTCACTGTGTGTGCCTAGGTGCAGCCTCTCAGTGACCACGCCTAGGAGCCCCTGCTCTTCCTTGTCTCAGCACTTTTCTGGGTTCCCTGTGACCAGGGACTGGTTAAACAAGCCAGGTTTGTGGGTTTGTGTGAGGCTGGGATCCGAGGCCTGAGCCACCACAGCAGTGATTTTTGTTTTTTTGTTTTTTGTTTTTTGTTTTTTACACCAGGAGCCATAAGAACTAACAATGCAAAGGATTGAAGCACACAAGAGAAACAAACACAGGTTACAATTTAACAACCATCAAATAAATGGTGTTAAAACCGTAAGTCCCACTTTTGTGCTTATCAACCGAACAAACCTGAGCTATCCAGAGAAGGGGTGTGAAGCCTGGGAGGTACTGACCTCACTCAGACACTGCCCACAGCGTAACTGGCGTCAACCTGTTTGAAAGGCAGAACAGGAACGCTCACACTCAAGGAGGCGTTTGTGATAATTAGTTTAACTGTCAACTTGACACAAGATGGTGGGAAGAGAGTCTCACTGAAGGACCGTCTGGCCAGGCCGGCCTGTGGGCGGGCATGTCTGGGGGGCAGGGTTGTCTTGATTGCCTTAATGGATGTGGGACAACCGGGCCTGAAATCGAGGAACACCGCTCTCTGGTGTCCCTCTGGTCTCTGGTGGCCCTGAACCATGTAAGAGGAGAGCAAGCTGGCTGAGCCACAAGCACGCATGCCTCATTCTCTCCCCTCTGGACTGTGCACGTGACCGGCTCCGACTTCCTACACCTCTTTGCTGTGATGGACTGAAACTGTCACTGGGAGCTAGTATAAGCCCTTATTCCCTCAAGTTGCTTTCCATCAGGGTATTTTACAGTGGCAACAGACATGAAGCTAGAGCTGAAGAAAAGCAAACAATGTGGAGGTCGGACGGAGGGGCTGTTGCTGTAGCTGTTCGTCATAACAATGGCCACTGCACAAAGCGCTGTGTGCACGGATCGAGCCTTCTCCATGGGATGTGTGTGGTTAGCACAGACGAGCATCTCTGACCTGTTACAGCCCTGCCTACGTCAGCAGTATGGGCTGGATAAACTCTGGAAGGTGGGCTGTGGGGACATTACCAATCTTGTTCACATTCCTGGGCCTAGGAATGCTGGTGTACCACAGGCCTGCCAGAGTACCCGCCAAATTAGTTATTTTTATGGCTTCGACAAAACGGCCAGACCAAGGCAACTGAAGGGAGGGAGTGTTTATTTGGGCTTCAGTTTTAGAGGAGCAAAGACATGGCATGTGGAGCAAAGAAGCTAACAGTTCACATCTTCCAACCATACACATGAGGCAAAGAGAATGAGATCAAGTGTCATGAGGAGTTTAGCTGTGAGCCCCAACCAGGTCCCCGACAGTAATATTTCTTCAGCAAGGCTGTATCCTCTAAACCTCCAAGCAAGTGTTCAAACACCTGAGACTACGGGGGACATTCCCGGACGTTAATGATTGGGTCAATGCGCAGAAGACTGGACATAACCACAACATTAATAAGGAAGTGCTCCTGCAGTCTGTCAGGGGAGAGCTAGATCAAACAGTACCCACTGAGCCATCTCTCCAGCCCCCTCTCATAAACTACTAAGTCCAAAACTAAAATAAAGCACACACACATGTTCATGTTCTATATGCCAAGAGTACCCCTGGAAGGTTTGATAAAGAGCCTACGGGGACTGGGGGGCGGGGCGGGGGCGGGGTTCATTGTTCCCGGTATTGTAGGGTTTTGTATTATGTATTAAAGTAACAATTGTGCATTGTATGTTCATGAAAGTGTTACGAATGCAAATATAGTAGTATTGTGAACACTATTCGGCATGCAGTCTTTATGTGCACATTATATGTACATTATTTCTGTGTACTTTATGTGTACATATGGGCTGAAGATATGGCTCTGTGGGTAAGAGCATTTATTTGCCCATGAGCCTGAAGACCTGGGTTTGATGCTCAGAACCCATCATGGAAGGAGAGACTTGATTAGAGGATTGTCCTTGGTGCTTGTGGGTAAGCTGCAAATGGAACAGTGAGCGATGTGCACACTGGTGTCCACTCTGCTGTGCCAACAGGAGCCCCAACGCTGGTGTGCAGAGCACACAGCTTCTGCCAGCCTGAGCAGTGCCAAGTGTGGCTTGCTGAGTTCAATTTTCACCCTTTTGGGTGTCCTCCAAGCTGTATAGACGCCTGTGTGGGTTTTGGGTGTTTCTATTTCTTCTGAGACTCATGGGACTTGGGAGGGGGAACCTACACTTTGAGGGAGTCTGGTTTTTATATGTATTTTCCTTCAAGTTAGGGATGACACAATGTTACTATCACAGGTTCCTCTGTCATGTTGACTGTGTTCTGTGTTGGAAATAGCACCTGATTTAGACCTTCTAAAATTTGAGGGTGTATAGAGATGGATAGGCAGAAATTTTAAGTTTTCAGAGTCAACTCTAACAGGTTTTCCTTCCTTCCTTCCTTCCTTCCTTCCTTCCTTCCTTCCTTCCTTCCTTCCTTCCTTCCTTCCTCCCTCCCTCCCTCCCTCCCTCCCCTCTTTCCCTTCCTTCTTCCTCTTTGTTTTCTGAGGTGCTGGGGATCAAATCCAGGATCTCACATGTAAGTAGTTACCACTTTTTCAACAAACATTTTCCTAGCTACAAATATAACAATCTTTCAGAAATGGTTCTTTTCTACCCAGAGATAGATGTATGAATATATGTATATATGTATGGTATCAAATATACACACACACACACACACACACACACATATATATATATATATATATATATATATATATATATATATATATATATGCATATATACACAGACATACATGTATGTACACACACATATATGGTTCTTTTCTACCCTAAGATGTTTATGTATGTATATATGTGTGTATAGTATCATACACACACACACACACACACACATACACACACACACACAGTTTTCAACCCCGAGATGTATGTATGTATATGTGTGTGTGTATATATATGTGTAGTATCATTCATATATATGTATGTATGCGTATGTATGCATATGCGTGTGTGTATGGATTTTTTGAGCTCACAGAGATCTGCCCACCTCTGCTCCCTGAGTACTAGGATCAGAGGTGTGTGATACCACACTTTGCTTTGCTAGTATGCTTTTAAAGTGAACATTTCTCTTTTTTCTTTCTTTTTTCTTTTTCTTTTTTTGGTTTTTCGAGACAGGGTTTCTCTGTGTAGCCTTGGCTGTCCTGGAACTCACTTTGTAGAGCAGGCTGTCCTCGAACTCAGAAATCTGCCTGCCTCTGCCTCCCGAGTGCTGGGATTAAAGGCATGCGCCACCATGCCCGGCTCACATTTCTTTGTCTTTGGTTTCCCCTGTTTTTCAGGATACACAGAGGAGCCATTTTCTCCTGAAGATTAACCCAATCTCCTATTAGTTATTGAACAATCCATCCTTCAGCCTGTTGTTCTGTCCTGTAGTCTAGCCTAATCTATTCCCCTCCGTGTGCCAGTAAAATGTAGCCTTGTGAGCACAGATTTATGTTTTACATTTAATAGCAGTAGTCCCCCTTTAAATTTTTATTTGAAAATGTCTTGGCCGGCCTAAACTTTTATACTTCCAGACAAATGTCAGAGTTACTTACCAAATTCTAAAACAAACTAGCCCTGGGGATTAGTTGCCTTCAATTCATAAAATTTATATCCACTGATTCTAGTTAATTATATTTGAAGTTATAAATGAAGTTTCAAGTAAAGTTTTTTTAAAAATCAATTGTTGTTGCAATATGCCTAAGACTATGCCAAGGTTGCATGGCCCCATCTACTTGTCTAATATAGATCAAATGATAACTGGGTTATGTTCTGTGTTATCACAAATAATACTTATAGAAGAGAAACTAAAGAAACAGAAAGGAATTGAAGCATGCCACCACACAAAATGACCAATGAGACAGACGCAGAGACAGAAAGGAAAGAGGAACAAATGAGCATTTATAAAGCAGAAAACAAGAAAATGATAATAATTCTCTTTCTGCCAATAATCACTTTAAGCACAAACAGGTTAAACTCCAATCACAATATACAAAGTGGCTGAACTCAGGAAGAAAAATCAAGATTCAATGGCAAGAGACTCTCTCCGAATCCCTAGAAGGGTACACTCCAGCTAAGAGCCAAAGGATGGGAGGATATGTCCCATGCAACCAGGGCCAAACCAGGGGCGAGCTGACAGCAGGGACCTAAGAGCTGTCACAGGAGACAGATGGCATCATGTGATCAAGGGGCTTGAGAGATGGCTCAGTGGGTAAGAAGGCTTATTGTGCAAGCGTCAGACCTGAATTCCCAGCACCCCTATAAAAAGCTGGTACTGGTGGAGCCCCTTAATAATGCCAGCACTTAGGGGTCAGAGATCCGTGGAACCTGGGGCTTACTGGCTAGCGAGCCTGGGCCAAACCAGTGAGAGAGAGAGAGAGAGAGAGAGAGAGAGAGAGAGAGAGAGAGAGAGAGAGGAGGGAGAGAGGGAGGGAGGGAGGAGCAGGAAGAGGAGGAGGAAGAGGAGGAGGAGGAAGAGGAGGAGAAGAGAGCCAATGTCTTTCTACATTTGGTCTCTGTATGCCTTTGTATAGGCATGCACATCTGTATACTCAAGTGCATGCCCCCCTACACACTCATGTGCATGCCCCCGCCCCCCACATATCTGTTCCTTAAGTTCCCAACATCAGAGGGCCAGAGACAAGCTAAGACTGACACAACTGAAGAGCAGACAAAGTCACGACAATATTTCAAAATTCTGTTCTGAATAATAGAACTCTCCAGTAAGAAAACCAAGGACTGAACAATGAGACTAAGTGGACCTGGGAGACACAGACAGAACATTCCAGACACCACAGGACACACATTCTTCTCAAGCATGTACACAGCCTTCCTCAGAACAGATCATGTGTTGTCACAAGCCGAACCCGGCAGTGGTGGCACACACCTTTAATCCCAGCACTCAGGAGACAGAGGCAGGTGGATTTCTGAGTTAGAGGACAGTCTGGTCTACAAGGTGAGTTCCAGGACAGCCAGGGCTACACAGAGAAACCCTGTCTTGAAACAAACAAACAAACAAACAAAAGAATCTACAGCAGGAGATAAGCTGGAAACCCGTACGCACTCAGGTGTAAGTCAAGCAACACTCTTCAATCCTCAGGGGGCCAAAGAAGCAACCAGAAGAATCAGTTATTGAAATAAACAAAACCACAACACACCAAGACATGTGAGCAAAGACGGCACTGAGAGAAGCTGATGCTGTAAATGTCTACATGAAACCAGGAGAAAGGCAGATGGTCTGAAGAGATGGCTCAGCAGGTAAGGAGCACAGGCTGCTCTTGCAGAGGACCTGGGTTCGATTCCCAGTATCCACATGGCAGCTCACAACTGCCAGTAACTCCTGTCCCAGGCGATCTGAGGCCCTCTCTGGCCTCTGCTGGCATAAGGCGCACACATAGTACACAGACAGACAAGCAGGCAAAAATACATATCAAATAAATCTTTAAAAAAAGGAAGATTTGAAACAATCTATTTTTATTTGTCAAGGAACTAGAAAAAAACAAAAACAAAAACAACAAAGCCCCAAATCAGCAGAGGGAGGGGACTAATAGCTTTAGAGGCTGGGGTGTCTCTATGAGGACCCATATTCAAGTCCAACAGCAGGGCCTGAGTGGCAGCCACAGCAAAGAGATGGAGGACGCGGTGGAAGGAGAGGTCAGTGGCTAAGGGACAGGTTAGGAAGGATGTGGCTTTCCCTTTGAGCATCATGGGAAGTTTGTCTTTTGAATAGCACCATAACATGTTGGTCTATTGCAGAACTGTAGTAAGACTTATTATTCAACTCAGAGCCCAAAGTCTCCACTGATGACGCTGGTGCACCCTGGCTTTCTGTATCAGAGAACTGCTCCACCGGTAGGAAAGGCACTTCATATACATATGCCTTTCCCACTTCTCCCAGGCTGTCTACACCCGCACACACACATACCACACACACACACACACCATACACACACACACACACACACCATGCACACTCATACACACATACACGGGTGGGACTTCTATGTTGCCTCCTACTCTCAAGTGTTCCCCCACCCTGCAATATCTGCATGTGTGTGCTTGCCTGTGCATGCATGTGGAAGCCAGAGGCTGCCATCCAGAGCCTGGAGTTTGCTGACTCAGCTGGACTGGCTGGTCACCTGTCCCCATGACCCCGGCACTGGAGTCAAAGGCACACATTGCCACACCCCACTTTAGCTTTGAGTGCTGGGGATCCCAACTCCAGTCCACATGCTTGCACAGTAAGCGCGTCACTGGCTGGGCCAAGTCCCCAGTCCCACCTCCCACTGTCTGCCAGTCCTGTCTCTGCTCCTAGGACTGAGGATATAATTTGTATACTTAGTACAAGTGCTCTGGGGAACAGACTTTCAGGGTTGTAGCAGGAAGCCAGTCCAGGGAAGGGAAGGGAGGTAAGGGTGAGGCCCTGTGAGTGGAGGCCTCACCTTCCACCACCAAACAGCCCCGTGGTAGGCGGAGGCTAGCAGCTGCTTCTGCTACATTCTACAAAAGGGCTGACGGCTCTAGGTGGGGGTGAAAGATAAGCCTAGGACCTGCAGTCCTTTTCCAGGTCAAGGACAACCCTGGGAGAGGGAAACAGAAACATCTTCTGGGACTTCCTTTGTGCAGGGTACTGGGACAAAGAGATAGCGATGAGATGATCCAGGGTGGTCAGCCTGGGCTTCCCCTGGGCTCAGTGGCCTGCCCACAGAAGCGAGAGTAGCAGGGTCCGGAAGAACACAGAGGGGAGGATAACGCAGAGGGGAGGATAACAGGACTTTTACAGCAGAGAAATGGAGAGTTACAATGTGTCCAGTTGCCAAGTGCATACCACCAAGGACGGTGGGCAGTGAACGCTTCCCAGAGACCAGATAAAAGCTCTGCTCTCAGAAGGCCCATCCCACAGTGTCTGAGGGAAGGACAGGCAGCAAGCGGCTCAACGCCCGCATCAGCATGTGAGGAGAGGCGGTGGAAGCCTACCATAATTATCTGGTAGAGCCATTCTGTCACCAGCCTTGGGTCTACACAGATGGGCAAAGGCAAGGGGAACGTTTAGATAGATATGTGTGTTTTCAAGCCAGCAACAATAAAGAAGAGAACCCAACAGCCCTGAGACAAACTTCTCAGGCAGGATGCCCCAAGCCACGTGCTTCCCACAGATTCTCTAATTTTAGAAACCAGGCTGGAATTTGTCTGACCAAAACAAACCAGGTCCCAAATATTTACTTTTGTCATTATTTTTGAGTTGTGTGGAGAGGAAGATCAACAGAAGCTGGGGACATTTTACATGCTGCCCACAGGGGTCACTTCTTAGGGTGCCCTCTTGGACTTCCTCCTCACCAAAGCTGGCAACGATAATCCAAAGCGGAGGTAAAAACTGCTGGTACCACATCCAGTTCCTTCAAGATGAACCACTGCTGGGTCTCACAGTCCTCTGTCTCCTCTTTAGCATGGGCAAACAATTCTAAACACGGGGCAGCGACCGAAACGGGCAGAGGAGCACACATGGTAGGCCTAGAGAAATTTATTTTTACCATGCAAACAGGACATGCAGTACTCTCCTCTCCTCAGACCAAATAACCAAACAGCCTTACTCTGAATTCTAGCCAACTCTTACATCAAGATTTTAACAAACAACAACAAAACCCAAGACAGCCAAATAAACCCCAACACATATCTTTTGACTGTCAAAAGACACTGTGGAGATCGGGGAGATGGCTGCCTGGCAGAAGAGTGCCTGCTTCCCAAGCATTTAGAGCTGAGCTCAGAGCCCATGGATGAGGAAGTGCATCGGTGTGTGGCTGTAAGCCCAGATACGTGTCTTTGCTGGGGAGCAGACGGGAGGGGTCCATGGCCAGGCAGTGGTATGCTCCAGATCCAGTCAGATCCAGTCAGAGGCTCTGTCTCAAGAAATACGAACAAGAGGAGCAGAGAGCTGTACCTGATGTCACTCTCTGGCTTCACATGCATCTCCCTAAGAGAGTCTACCGGTCACCAGTGTGTGCCTGCTCACCCCCATGCTCACTCAGTGGTCTTTTTCCTGGTTTTGAGACATGGAAAACTTTCCCCTTAGTTTTAAGGGAAAAAGTGAAATAGGAACATTTATTTTTTTTACTCTATATGTAAATATCTATCTGCATTTATTTATTTATTTATTTATTTATTTATTTATTTATTTATTTATTGTGTATGTGTTTGCATGAATGTGTGTGTGTGCATATGTCACAGAATGAACATAGAGATCAGAGGACAATCTAGGAGAGTCCTGGGAGCACTTTCCTACAATCCCGTGGGTACCAGGCCTTGAACTCAAGTCATCAGGCATGGCTGGAAGCGCCTTTGCTTGCTCCCGTGTCTTTTCTGACCCTGGAACAGGGGAGTTGCTGCTTGTAACCCTTTGTTCTGTGTGGGGCATCACCATTCTGTTTTCAGACTGGGTCTGCAGATGCCATCATACGGGAGGGGATGCTTATGAGTTCACACTGTGGCTTACAAGTGTGGCATTTTATTTTCAGAGAGAAAGCAGACCAGCAGAGAGCAGAGAGCAGGGCATACTCCTGGCTCACAGCACCCTGAACAGCAGACAGCAGGGCAAACTCCTGGCTCGCAGCACCCTGCTAACAGTTCATGTCAGAATGTCACCTTCAATGTATTACAGTTTTTTAATCATCCATTTTGAATTTCCTGAGTATGGCTTTAGGAGAGATAATTTAAAGAACTTTCATGAAAGTATTTGTTCCTTAACATGAATTTTCTAAGACACAGTAGTTTCATACATGGGGAAAAAATTAACAAATCACCCTGAGGAACCTCTCAAGATGAAATTGCATAGAGCTCATATTTCAAAATAGATTCCACACATTGGGGATTGAACATGCAATAAGGAACAGCACGTGGTTCCTCCTACACTGAGCTCCACTCTGCCAAGGTGACCAGGTACTTTAAGAACACACATGAACTAAGCAGAGATGGCAGCTCTCAGGGAATCTTCAGGCCATTTTCAGGGGTCTCAGAAAGACCTCAAGGCTCTGCTACCTGAGGTCCCTCCCAAGACCTTAGAAGTGGGAACAACCAGGTCTTTCATTTCTGCCTGCACCCCCTCAGAGCCCCGTTGTTTCTAGTGCTCAGCGGGCTTCCAGCCCACACCACGGTTCCTGAATCCCTGAGACTTTTGCAGAGGTCTGATGACAAGCCTTCCTTCCTCAGCTCTCGGAGTGCCTGTTCTGAAATCCAGCTGTGGTTGGCCCCCCTTCCTGTTTATAGCTACTTTGGGTGGCTCTGCAAGGCTCTGAGCTGTTGCAATGTTGTGTAAAAATAAGGGGACAGAAGGTTGGAAGGATTCTTGGTGAACTCAGCCTTCAGCGTCTGTGATGGGAACACCACCAGTATGGCTGCCCCAGTATGCAGGCTGATCCTGGATCCACATCAAGCCAGAGCGGGCAGGTCTATGCTATGAGTGGGCGGTGTACACACGACTCTTGATGGGAACCTGGGATGCTGTTCTCCATCAACATCATGTGATGGAGAGTGACAGGTGCTCATGTTGGGCACAAAGACTGACTAGCTCCTAATTCAGCAACAAAGAGTGGCCATTTCTAAAGGCTCATCTGGCACCGGCTATGAAGAGGTCTGCCAGTTCCTTGATGGAATCACATCATCTTTCTACCCAAGTCAGAGGAGCATTCTCACGGGACGGAGCGGCCAGAGCTCTCGACCACCTCTGCCTTCTCTTAGGAAATCTCAGCCGTTGGTGCTCCAGCTTCTGGAGCTCCAGGGAACTGTTTCCCAGATCAGTAGGCCCCACCTGCACATCCTACATTACACAGGACTTTACTGGGAGTTACAGCATTTGGGAGCAAACCCAGACAGGAGTTTCCAGGGCTGTTAGATACAGCCATCTTCTCCCTCAAGCTGAGGTCCTCATCCTGATAGGTCAAAAACATGGAGCTGAAGGGGAAAGCAAGCTGCAGAACCCAACTTGCCAATCAACTGAGAGTGGGGGTTGGGCAGGGAGAGTCTGTTTCCATCATAAGTAGCCACAACAGTCATGTACAGCCCTGCTTCCAGCCAGATAAGTCAACTGTGGAGAGCCGTTCCCCTACTACTCAGCCTTGTGAGACCCAGCATAGGCCAGGGAGCAGCTGACTGGCTGAATGGAAGGACGATCTGGTAACCGAGGGCGACATGCCTGGACAGCACAGCCTTTTAGATTAGGCACCCAAGCACAGCCCGATGACTCCAGAAGACATCATGAATCCCTGTCTTTCTATGTTGAAACTGTTACACTGTAGTTCCCAGGAAAGACCCCAGTCCCTGTGACCTAGGAATACTGGAGTCTATGATTAGGGGATGCTGAAATTTGATCCCTGGATGGTGTGATCTTAAGGGGAAGTGAAGGTTAAAGAAGGCAGGAAGAGTGGGGCATGATGGGAGAAGTGGGGCATGATGGGAGAAGTGGGGCCATGATGGGAGAAGGCCAGAAGCCAAGGACTGTTGGTGGCCTCCAGAAGCCAGAGGAGGAAAGGATGGAGCCTCCCTTGGAGGCTGCAGAGGCAATCGGCCCATAACACTATGTCCTTAACCTAGTGAGATGATCTGAATCTTGACTCTCAAACTGTAGGGGAATAAATCTGTTGCCTTAAGCATTGAGTGTGTGATTTCTTTTGCTTCCTTCCTCCCCCCCCCCTTCGCTCCTTCCTTCTTCCCTTCCTTTCTTTTCAGTAGCCAGAGGAAAGAAAGCTCCCCTCAAGACAGAGAGGAGTCTGTACCTCCATAACCCCACCCTCAAATTACCTCCCTTTGGGCCCTGACTGCTCAAGTCAGCTCCTCCCCTACCACGCTGTGGCATTTGGCTCACACAAATCAGCCCTCTCTCTGTCTTGGTCTTCCACAGGGGCCTGCAAAGCACCACCCTTAAGAGATCCCAGGAACACACCCCGCTTTCCGGAGACAGGGAACCCTAGGCCTCTTTCCCTCCCACCCCTGCCAAGTCTTCCTCAGCTGCAGGTCCTTCCCCCCGCCCCCATGACTTACTCTTCAGCTCCCTCAATGACAGCCTCCCAGACCCTCCGCTTCTTCTGAGCCTGGGTCTGGATCAGAGAGCACACACTGTCCTTAAATAATCCCTCCTGGAAGTGGCGCCCGGCAGTTGCCATACTGATTTCCTAGTCTAGTTTCCACTTCACACGTCACTTTTAAAATAAAGATGGAGGTGAGAATGTATTCAGAGACTCTGTCCTGTCATGTGCTATCAACTCAAGGCAAAATTCCAATGCTGTTTTCCAGAGAGCAAAGCGCTTGTTTCTACGTGGTGGGAAGAATTCTGCAGACTCTTGATGACACAGATCCCTGAGACCCCTAAAAACCTCTAAGGATGACACATCTGCTTTGGGGGAGAACAGATTTCAGGTGTTTACATTGTCGCTGGGTAACCTTTTAAAGACAGTAACCTGCAAGGACACTTGATGTCAAACACCAAAACCACAGGGATTTTCAGAGCCCTGTAAATCCTATCAAAGGACTCTGAATCTATTACTAATAGTACATACCATCATTTTAATGATGAATAAGCCCAAACCACAGATACTATGACATCTGAGGGCCCCACTCTGTCCATGGGGGCACATGTCAGTAGTACATGCTGAAGAGGCAGAGGCAGGAGGATCACAGTCCCCACTACTCCCCAAAGATCCTGGGTGCTCAACTCCAGCCACTGAACAGGGCCCGATTCCCTTGTAGAGCTGGGACCACCCTGAAGCACAGATAGCTTTTTTTCTTCATGATGGCGATCCAGTCACCAGCAGAGCAGAGAGTCTACATCACAGACAGTTCCTTGTGCGTTGGGCACATCATCAATTCATGTCCAAGCTCCAGCTGCTGGTCTTCCTTTAAGCACATATCAAATTAAACAAAGTGTAAAATCCAACCACAGGCAAAGAACAGGACTCCTTAGAGTCAATGAAAGTCAAAGTCTTAATGATGTCAAGTCACCAGAAGAGGACAGGAGCCATTAAGAAGATTGACGGATAGGCATATGGATTTTGAGTGAAAGGAGAAGGGGGGGGGGTCTCAGACACACCCATTCAGATGCCAATTTGTGACAGATTGTAGGCTAGAGGTTCCCAGGGACACACTAAATGCGGGAAGCCCTGGAAAACAGCTCACCCAAGGCCAGAAGGATCCCAGCTTGCCTGAACTGGACAATGATGTGGTCTTCCAAAGACCTTGGCTTAATTAGACATGAGATGGGGTCTGTTTTAGTCGGTACTGTTGTAAAAAGCCACCATGGCTATGGTAGCTCTTACAAAAGGGAAGCATTTAATTGGGGCTTGCTTGGTTTCAGAGGTTTACTCCATTGTCATTCTGGCAGGGAGTGTGGTGGCAGGCAGGCTAACAAGGTAGCTGGGAGTTCTACCTATGGATCTGAAGGCAGCAAGAAGAAAGAGCTGATGAGCCTGGCTTGAGCTTTTGAAACCTCAAAGCCCGCACCCAATGATACACTTACTCAAACAAGGCCACACCTACTCCAAGAAGGCCATACCTCTTAGTTCTTTCAAACAGAGCCACTCCCTGATGACCAAGCATCAGCACCAGAAGGAAGACAGTAAATTAACCCCAGGTGCTGAAGTGAGTTCCCTCAGTCCATCAGCAAGCAAGCATGCCAAGGCGAGCACTCCCCTGAAGCACCATTCTGTGTGTTTCTGGCTTCCCTGATCCTGCATCCCTTCCCAGCTTCCCTTGCTCAGCATCTCCCAGCCTTTCCACCCAACATGCCTTCTTAGCTCTTGAGTCAGTGCTACAAAACCTGGGAGATCTTTCCTAAAGCCCTTAGCCCATACACACTGCTCTCAGTTCCTAAGGGCTCTGGGCTCACCTAGCACTCTTCTGGATGTCTGCTGCCAAGCCCTTCCCCCACCATGTATTATTCAGCACTGCAACCCCCTATGCCTGGGCCTTCAATTAGGGTTGAATGCATTAAAGAAAGGAGGCTTTGTTGCTTACAGTTGCCTCTGACCACGCGGGTGGGAACTGCCTTTAGACCCCTCTGAAAGTTCTAAACAAAAACCTGTTGACTCGGTACACTGTACTAAACTAAAGAAAGTAAAGCTGTTTGGTATTCCGTGGCCCGCTACTCCAGGATGGGGCTCTGTTTCAAGTTAGATGGCATCAACTTTCTAAGATCTAAATTTATTCATCTCTGTTGGGATGTAATTCAGGACAACGGATCAGTAGTTAATTCTCTAAATAATTATGATGAAAACGTCTAACACTTTAGGGAAAGTGATGTGCCATAATTATTAAACAGTATATACAAGTGCTTTCTTACTTTTACAAATCCAGGGGGGGAAATTCACTCTGAATTAATGATATTATTCATATCTTGCTAAGCTCTACCTTAAAAGTTAGAGAAACAGGGTGCTGGGTGGGAGAGATGCCTCAGCAGGTAAAGTACTTGGTGCACAAAAATGTGGGTCCCCAGCACCTCAGGTGTGGGTCCCCAGCACCTCAGCAAGGTCTCCTGGGCATAGCTGTCTGTGATTCCATCCCTTTGGAAGAGGAGACTTGGGATCCCCAGAGCAAGCAGGCCAGCTAGCCTTGAGCCAGTAAGCTCCAGGTTCAAGAGAAAGAGACCTTGGTTCAGCATACAAGGGGTTGAGCCACTGATGGCAACTCATGGCTTCCACACATGCACAATTACACACACTCAATACACAGTGTGACCACATACGCGCACGCATGTGTACACGTGTACGCATACAGTGTACCTACATGCATGCGCCTACACACGTGTGCACACATACACATGCATGTGCACATGCTATACATACACACATGTGCTCACACACGGTGGTATTCCTGTGCAGCAGAGAGTCTGAAAACACCTCAGCGTTACCCAAATTGACACAGTGCCAAGGCGTCCTCTCAGCCTCTAGGTCTCTAACACTGAGTTTCTCTGGCACCACTTGCCCTCCCTCCGTCCTTCCCACGAGGAGATGGGTGCCTAACAAGGTGCTTCGCCGGATGTCCTCGGTCCACTGTCAGGTGGTGTTCATTTCCTAGGGTGGACACATCAAAGCACCACACGCCCTGTGGCTTGCATTTACCGTCTTGCAGTTCTGAAGGCCAAGCGGCTGCTGCCAGGCTGTTGACGGGGGCCAACGCCTCTTCCTTGCTTCCGAGGGCTTCTGGTGTTTAGCCTGTGATTCTCAATATCTGCTGGCTAGCAGCCACATCACTCCAATCTCGGCTTCTATCTTCTCCCTGTGGCTCTCTATCTCTGCTTGCTTCTCTTCCTCTAAGGACAAGTGTCACTCTAGATAAAGGGTCTGTTATTCCCCTTTGGCCTTTCCTTAATCACTTAAGTCTTCGGTGACCCTATTTTTAAATGTGGTCACCTTAGACAGGCTGGGGGCTAGGACTGAGTACATTTTTTGCAGGCCATAATTCAACTCACGAATACCATGAGTAAATGGGTCACTTGAAAGTCAAGGAGGAAGCATCAGGTCAGGTAAGGCAGACCAATCCACCTACTGAAAATGAGAAAAGCTGGACAAGTATTTTAAACACTTTCCTTGGGGCCTGACAAGATGGCTAAGTGCCTACAGGTGCCTGCCACCAAGCCTGAGGGCCTGAGTTTGGTCCCCAGGGCATCCTTGGTAGGAGAACTGACCTTTGCAGGTCGTCCTTTGACTTCCTCAAGAACGCTATGATAAATGTACTCGCCTCCCCTGCCATAAATAATAAATGTAGCAAAACCATTCCTCTAAGATACGGTAAATTAGCAGTTAATAAAGAATAATGGAAACATGACTCAAGAGGAATCCAAAGGGGTGTGTGCTGGGTGATGCTGTTTCCCTGGGAATGCCGGCCGGCCACTTTTGGAAGAGCCTAAGAGCAGCACTTGGGACATTTTGTGGAACTAAGCAGGTATAGTCAGAGTCTCCTTCCCAAATGACCATGCCTTAAGCAGGCTGATTCTCTTGGTCATATATTAAGCCCCTGAACCCCTGAATCCAGACTGCAGTGTCAGTCTGCCCATATCCAGTGTCGAGCGAGAATAAAGATTCCCCAAAGAAAAGGTTCTGTTTATTTCTATAAATTATCACCTATGAGGTCTGGTATTCAATCACAAGTAACTATGTCTAGGAGACAATGTAAGTATATTCCAAGTATAGTCCTGGGCAACAGAAAACAACATTTAAGGGAGACAAATATTGAGGGTTGACACTCAGGGAATTTTTAAAAATTAAACTTGAGGCTGGGGAAGTTGCCCTATGGGTGACATGCTTGCTGTACAAGGAAGAGGTTCTAAATTTGGATCCCAGAACCTACGTAAGGAGCCAGTGTGCTGGGACAACCCTTGTAACACTGTCACTGGGGTAAGGGTGGGTGGAGACAGCTAGGGTCCTGGGCTCATCAGTCAGCCTAGCTGGGCTCAGTGACAGAGGCCAACACAAACATGCAGAAGCCACAGGGGAAGACATCTCCAGGGCCAACCCTCGGCCTCTACATTCACAGGGCAACCCAGCACATGCGCATATAAATTCTGCACACATAAATAAAGTTTTAAAAAAGAAATTACACTTACAAGGGTTCAAAGAGGTAAAAAAAAAAAAGTTTCCAGGGAAACCAGAAACAGAGCAGAGCTAAAAGGACACGTAGAAATTGTGGACGGTGATAAACAAGGCGGAAGCAAAGATTCAGCGCTTAAAAGCTCAGTCAGAAGAGCATGAGGAACAAGGAGAGGTTGCAAGGCAGAATCTGCTCCAAACCCAATGGTGGAAGGGGGGAAAACAAGGAGCAGCTGGGAACACACAGAGGGGAAGAGCCGGGAATTGTACAGGTCCCTACTCTGAGCCCTGGGAAGGTGGGGCCTGGAGGGTCATGAGTTCAAGGCCAGCCTGAGCCACGTGAGACCCTGTCATAAACAGACAGACAGACAGACAGACAGACAGACAGACAGACAGACAGACAGACAGAAGGTATGTAGTGACAGGACTAACAGGCCTATGGTGACTCAAGTTCAAGGGAAGAGAGGGAATAAGTTAGAGGAAATGGAAGTGGGTGAGGTCTGTGTGCCCACTCAGGAGGCAAAAGCTTTCGTGAGTTCTTTGCCAAGCCTGCTAATTTGAGTTTGGTCCTCAGGATCCTCATGGAATTCCCGATGATGACTAGGCTGGCCTATGAACTCCCAGAGACCCTCCTTTCTCTCTCTCAAGTGCTGGGATTACACTACACCTAGGAGCTACCACACCTAGCCCAACAATTGATTTCTTAATGAAAATATAAAATGCCAGTAGACAGGAAAGAAAATTCCTAAATGTTTAAAGAACCAAACATCATCTATGCTACATATACTCTTTCCAAAGAAATAGCAGCCATCTTGGACATGGCTTCCCAGAAATCAGGATCCAATTCATTTTCTGAGTCCAACTAAGCCAGCACCCAAAGCCACGAATCCACACCATCGTACTCAAATAAAGCCATGAATCCACGCCATCGTATTCAAACAAAGCCACGAATCCATGCCATCGTATTCAAATAAAGCCACGAATCCATGCCATCGTATTCAAATAAAGCCACGAATCCACGCCATCGTACTCAAATAAATCCATGAATCCACACCATCGTATTCAAATAAAGGAGGAAAGCAAACGGCCACAAAGCCATGAATCCACGCCATCATATTCAAATAAAGGAGGAAAAGCAAAGGGCCATATGCACAGATTCAGAGGAAAAGAATGTGGTGAATGCCAGCAGCCATCTATGCTAGGATCTTCCTGGTCTGATAAGGGGCTTCTATAAATAACTAAGGCATTCATCACACTCCTGCTGAAATCCTACTACGGCTTCCTGCTGAGATCGAGGATGAGACAAGGAAGTCGCTGCTGCCTGGTGGAAGCAACATGCAACAGGAGCGCGCTAAGAAATGTGTGTGTAGGAAGCTTGCTTAGCTGCTCGGATGCTGCGTACTGATGTACTGACGTCTGTGAGAAGCTTCACATTCATTTAGCTGGAAGACTGAGCTTAGTTCTAAAGCTGGGTTGAGGAGATGGTTCAGGAGTCAGATCACTAGCTGTGCAAGCACGAGGCCCAGGGTTCAAATCCCCAGCACGCATATAAAAAGGTGGGTGTGGTCACATAATTATAATGGACCACTGGGGTGGGACTTTGGGGGTAAAGGGCAGCAGGGTCATGGGGCGGGGGAGGGGGGTGGGGGTGGGGGCAGGTATGGCAGCTTGCTGGTTGATAGCTTAACTCCAGAGTCAGTGAGACAGGGCACTCAATGTCCTTTGGCCTCCCCATGTGACACACATGGGCGCACACATATAAATGCACACATGTATAAACCACATACACAGTCCCTCCTCCCATACACAGGACATGGAAAGCATTTAGAAAGGGGAAGACATTCAAAGTTGTGGATGTATGTTAACATAAAAAATATAAAATATATAAAAGCAAATCAGAGATACGTTAGATGTCTCCATAGAAAATTTCCAAATGTTATTTGCAGGAAGTTTATGAATTTCAAGGGTTCAATATTGTAAGGAATATTTACAAATTGTTCTACTACAGATTCAATGCCATTTTAATGAAAACCAGAACAGTTTTTGCTCATTTTCTGGAGACTGGGAAGTGAAGCTGATTTAAAAATTCACAAATATGCAAATGACTGTCAGATACTCCGGCCAATGGCTATTGTAACTTTCTGTGGGCCAAAGAACTAACAAATGAAGCCACAAATAAAAAGCCCAGAAAAATGCCTGAGCTACCAGGGTATGCGCGGTGGGCTCCTGAGCTGGGCTCCTGGAGAGCGAATGCTTCCTCTCTGGGTTACTGGGACAAGGCTCAGCATCCAGTGTGGGCTATAAGCACCTGGCAGGCCACCGAAGTCAGAGTTGAAGTCAGAATAAGGGACTTTTCCAGTTTGTCAAGGTTTTGTTTTGTTTTGTTTGTTTGTTTGTTTTAAGTTGTGGGGAATTTGGGATTTTGTGATCTGTGTGTCCTTCTAATTCTAATAGGGACATTGGCTGCTGAGTCTTGCCTTGATTGCCTAGTTAGAAGGCATGTAAGCCAGGCACAGTAGTAGAGGGCTCCTCAAGAGGCGTAGACAAGTGGGTCTCTGTGAGTTCAAGGCTAGCCTGGTCCACATAGCAAGTTCCAAGTCAGTTGGGACTACACAGTTTGACCTTGTCTACAAAAAAGAGGAGGGTTTATAACACAGTAGATGGATCAGGTAGACAGACCTCAGTTTAAAATATTATTTTAATTTTTGCACACTTTTTTTTTTTTTACATAAGATCTCATGTAACCTTGGCCTAGAACTTGATACTATATAGATCAAGCTGGCCTTGAACTTCTGATTCTCCTGACTCCATCTCCCAAATGCTGGGAATATGGGTATGAGTCCCCACTCTGTCCACTTACATGCTTGTGAAGTTTCCGAGTAAACCACCTGAACTCCTGGAGCCTTGGGTCCCTACCTGTGAGAACAAGGTCGTAAGGATGAGTTGAAAACCTGAAAAGCCCTTCAGGAGAGTCTGGCTCGCGTAATTACTTAATAAGCAGAACCAACTAAGGACAACACGGTGGAGCCGGATGCTGGGCTACGAGGCCACTGAAGACAAGATGGGAGAGTGATGAACTGGATCTGTGGATCCCTGGGGAGAGATGGTCAGGAAGCATCTGTGTAATGGGTACAATGTTAATTCACCAAGGTCTCAAGCTTCCCTCACTAACCCCGCCTAAGGATAACTAATACATCTCTGCTCTGCACTGCTACTGGAGAGAAAGCAATTCCACAGCCCACCTCATGCACACCCACATACTGTCTAGTCTAGCATCCTTTCCTTTTCGTGAACACACGGCCACCCTTCATCTTTGGCTGGTGTAGCTCACAACCTGGCTAATCCTTAGTTGGTTTCCCGGGCCTGATTCTTACACAAAGAATCCTTAGTTCATGGCTGCCTATAAAGAATGTTCTTAGAGCCAACCAAAGCCCTGGTACTGTGCTCCAAACCCTGTTTGCAATTTAGGCCTCAATGCCTACAAGGAACGGAGGGAGTCTGGCTGATCATTGCAGGGAGGATTTGGCCTCCCTCTGGGAGCACCCTGCCACTCAGACACACCCTCACTTCTGGGGGAGCTCAATATTTGATCACTGCCCCTCACCAAGATGCTTCCGAAGGCACAATTAAAGAGCTCTGTGTGTGTGTGTGTGTGTAATAAGTTTTAGTCGTTTTCATCCCCACTGCCACACTCTTGTTACTGAGCCCCCCTCCCATTCCCACACCTCCTATTCTTTTGCATGTGGCTGAGTGATTTTAACCAGATTTCCACCCCCAGCACACCAGAATCTGCTCCTCGTGGGGCTGCCTGGGGATCTGAACCATCTTCTTATTCTTGCCGTTACCCACCTGCCTTGGAAACCCTGTGCCACGTTAGACCAAACCAACCAGAACAAACTGGTCCTTCAGCAGATCTCTGTTACTTTCCTCAGTGTTCTCCTGGCAGTGGCCAGTGACTACAGCAGAGACTCAGACAGAACTCGGTCAATGGACCGATATAAATAACCGTGAGCTCTGGGCTGTGGATGAATCAATTATATTAACCTTTCATTCAAAGCTCAGCAGATATCGTGGGGAAGAAGGAGGGGAGAATGTAAGCATGTAAGAGCTGGAGGAGAGATGGGGAGGAGAGCTGTGCACGCTGGCTTCTGGACAGGGATGCCGCTGTTGTACACATCAGCTCACAGTGGATATGGCTGTCAGTGCAAAACATGCCCAAGATCAAGCCAGTCAAAATTTCAACATGAACAGGGGGGAGGAGCCCCCGAGGCCCCACTCTTGATGGAAGGCCTATTTATAGTTGATAGCTGCCGAAGCGGGGAGAGTCATTTTCCTTTGGGGATATTGCTGCCAGTACGTTGTCTGTGCTCCAGTGTATGGTCTGAATGTGGGATGTACTCGATGGACTCTGGCTTTACTGATAACAACAAAGCAGGAGGAGCCAGACCCGGGGGAGAACATCTTTAATCTCAGCTGTCAGCAGGCAGAGGTGGCCGGATTGCTGTGAGTTTGAGGGCAGGCTGGTCTACACAGTGAGAGCTTGTCTCAAGAAAATAAATAAATAAATAAATATGGGCATGAAGTTGGGAGGGAGAAGGGGTGGAGGTACTAGAGTGGGGGGGTGGAGTCAGAGCAGTGGTGGGGTGGATATAAAAAAAGATCAAACATAGAAACGCCACACCCTTGCACCCTGACTCAGGTCTGAAGTTTCAAATGATCAGTGAATTGCAACTATGGTACTGTTTCTGTCCTGTTGTAAAACCAGAGCGTCCCCTGCTCCAGGACCCGAGAAGGTGGATATGGATGTGAAGGCAACCGAGGAGGTGCGACAGGCTCTGCAACCATATCCAGCTCTCCTCAGGAGTAAGCGACCTCACTCATTCCTGCGCATGCGCTTTGAAGACTGGCACCGGAGCTCTGGGATTTAACTGGCCACTCTGTACCTCCGAGGAAATCCTTGAACGATACTGGATGTATTGTACAAAGTCTACCCACCAGACAGCAGGGACCACTCTGATATACTCTTTGTGCCATTTTAAAGACATACTATCGACTTCTAGTGAGCTGAGAAACTTCCTCAGATTATCTTTAAAATGGATTGCCAGGCCTCTGACTAAACCACAGGGTTCAGTGTTCAGCAAGTAAACTTTGTAGGTTGCCTGGCTAGTGTGGGACCCAAAGCTCTCAAGCCCGGATTTACACGGCACAATGACCTAGTGATGTAATCGCTGTTACTTTCCCATCCTGTAGGTGCAAAAACCTGAAAGCTGGGGAGGTTAAGTCATTTGCCTAGAGTCCCTTCTGTGGCTCATCCAGGACGGTGACATGTGACACCCTGCCTCTCTGAAAGCTTACTGTTACATCAGCCTGATATTTTAAATGCCCCAGCGGCTCACACAGACACTGTGAATCCTGAGCTACAAGCTGTGGTAAGGTGATGTCCCTGTGTTCCCTCCCCATGGTAACCGGGCATCAGGACCCTGTTCAAGGTCACGGAGCTCCAGGACTGTGACCCACAGAGTCCCTGGAGGAAAGGACCAGACTCTCTCACCACAGGGCTGTGGGATGCAGGCTACCCACCCAGGGCTGTTTCTTTCCTTCTGCTACAGATTAAAACAACACAGCACAGCAGGAAAAACAGGAAGCTAGTTTCCAGATATGCCAGAACAAGAGCCCCTCTGTTCCCAGCTCCTGGCAGAAGGCAGCCACAGCCTGTGGAGGGGCCCCTGCCTGGAAGCAGCTAGCCTGGGGCTGTGCTGGGCAGGCCACAGGCAGTCCTGAGTCAGAAAGGTAGCCTGTTTCTCTAAAGCAGCCCTCTAGTTCCCCTGCTCAGCCCCAGGCTACAGAAGGCAAGAAGCAACAAGGTCACTGGGTAGGTGTCCATTCATGGCCTCAGTCCCACATCTGAAAGCTGGGTCTGCGTTTCCTCATCACACATTCAGAGAACAGAGAGTTCAAGGGATGTGTACCTAGGACTTCACAGGGGCAGGGGCCTGGACCTGGCTTGTCTGCTTTCAAAGTCCCGGGTTTGGTGTGGTTTTCACTATGGAATGCTGTGAAATTTCTTGAATTTGGCCAAAAAGGGTATCTTAATTTTTATTTGGCTAACAAAATAAATAGAGAAACCAATGAGTTAGCAAGAGTCTCCTTTATAAAGAAAAATACCTAGCTGGGTATTATGGGGTGGCTCATGCTTGGAATTCCAGCCTCGAGGGCTTGAGGGTGGAAGTTGGAAGCTAGCTCAAGCTACAAAGCGAGCTTCTGGTTAGCCTGGGCTATGGAGTACCTGTGCTTTTTAACAAACTAGCTTAGCTAGCTAGCCTAGTAAGTAGTACCAACAACAAAATATAAAACTCCAAAAACTGCTGGTATAACAACATGGCTCTAGGGGAAAGGTAGATAGATGGCTATTATTCGGTTTTGTTGTTGTTATTGTCTTCCCGCAACCCCAGACAGGATTTTTTTTTCCCTTGTTCCAGTCAACCCCGCTCGCTCCGCTCGACCCCGCTAGCTCAAGTCAGCCCTGCTCGCTCCGGATGGTCTCTCTAGTCCAAGGATTCGTTCCTTATTATTCTTTATAAGTACGCTGTAGCTTGACTTCAGACACACCAGAGGAGGGCGTCAGATCTCATTACCGTTGGTTGTAAGCCACCATGTGGTTGCTGGGATTTGAACTCATCACCTTCGGAAGAGCAGTTGGGTGCTCTTACCCGCTGAGCCATCTCACCAGCCCCCCAGACAGGATTTCTTTGTGTAATAGCTCTCTTTGGCTATCCTGGAACTTGCTCCGTAGACCAGGCTGGCCTTGAATTTACAGAGTTAGGTCTGCCTTCTGAGTGCTGGGATTAAAGGCATGTGCCACCACGCATGGCTGCTACTATTCTTTTGAATAACAATTTGGTAGCCTGTATAAGAATCAAAGACTTTTTTTTTCTCTTTTCTTTTCTTTATTTAGAGATAGCATCTCACTGTGTAGCCCTGCCTGACCTTGAACTCACTATGTTGACCAGGATGGTCTCAAATTGGGAGCCAAAAGGTACGTGCTACCACACCAGCCCACGGATGCTACTGTCTATGCTTTTACTCCATATCCCAGGTCGAAAGTATACTGAGGGCTTAAGTTAAAATATGAGCAAGCTATACACAGCATGGGTATGTCCTCCCTCCGAGTTACCAGAAGCGGGACTTGTAGCAGGAAGATAAATATGACAGGAAAGGCATGATGCATACCAAGTATAGTGTATTTACCCAATAATGTACCAAGTATAGCGTGTTTACCCAATAATGTAGCAAATATGGGGTCAAATAAAACATTATTTGACCACTAACTCTGGCCTCTAACAAGGATGCATATAATTTTTTTAAAGAGAGTTTTGCTTTTTCATTTTATGTATAAAGGTACTTTGCTTGCATGCATGTGTGTGTACCAGGCACGTGCATGCTGTAGAGGCAAGGAGAGGGGGTTGGATCTCTTGAGATTGGAGTTACAGATAGCTGTGAGATGCCATATGAGTGCCGGGAATTGAACCAGGGACCTCTGGAGGAACAGCCAGTTCTCTTATCCACTGAACCATCTCTCCAGCCCCATGGACACTGTCTTTATAGCAAAGTGAAACTCAGTTCACTGAAGGTTAGGAAAGAGTAATTGGGGGTCTGGGGAGAATGGTTTAGTGGGTGACGTGCCAGGCACCAGGACCTGGCTTCAGTCCCTTGTCCCACATACAACGGAGGCATGGACCTGCACTTCTAACTCTAATGCTGGGTGGGAAGTGTGGGGAAGGTGTGGAGACAGGTGGATTCCTTGGAGCATGCTGGTCAGCCAGTCTAACCACACAGTGTGCACTGGGTTTAGTGAAAGACCCCAACTTCCAAAGATCAGGCAGAAACAAATCAACGGTGGAAATCACTCAGTGTTGAACCCCTGGTCTCCACACGCAAGTGCATGCACACCCACTCACCCGTGTACACACAGTTACATAGCCACACACACATAGACACTACACAAACACACACAACCAAGGAAGAAGAATAACCCAAGAAGGAATACAGAAATGTAACTTATGTATAATACAGAAATGTGAGGCATGGTTATACAGACACACGATGCTGGCTATTCAGTTAGCGGGCGTGGGGGAGAGACAGCATGCTGTTGAAGGCGCTCCACTTCCTACGGGGGCCAGTTTTTAAACACACATCCATGTTTGGAGTACTGTTGCATGCTGTGACGGACACTCACTTGGCGGGCGCTCCCAGGTGATGCCTTTTCAGAAGCAAGCCCGGAGGGTGGCTCCCAGCATCCTTCCTTTCATGCAGGGTTTCTAGGCAGAGCCTGTGCTGTGTTTGTGTTCTGACCCTACAAAAGGGACTTTTGTTCCATTAACCACTTGGGGTTTGCTGCTACACGGTCATGGGGAAGACATGCAGGCTTTCAGACTTCTTCAGAAACACACTGAGGACTTTGCTTGTTTTCTACCTTAAGAACAGAGGGCTCCATTTACCACGTGCCGCATGGCTGACAGCACACCAAGGCCCTCTGTGTATGCAAGCTTCCGTTTCAGCCCTACAGGTTAACAACTTCCACCTCCCTGAATCCACAGGAGAACTTCACGATGAGATCAGAGTGAATTCACTGTTTGTGGCCTTGCTCCCAAAACGCGCACAGCCTTTCTATGAGCACCTGCGTTTAGCTTATGGGAAGGCAAGTTTGTATGGTTCATTCTTACTTTCCCTGCTATGCCTTGCTCCTAAGATTTACTCAGAATGCTATATGCATGAGTCCTAACATCTGTGGGATGAATGTCCTTTGGTGGTGTGTGAGAGTGAGTTCTGTCCACATGACACATCCAGCTGCACCTGGGAAGGGAGTCTCAATGAGGAACTGTGTGAATCAGACTGGTTTGTATGCGGCATGTCTGTGAGCAATTAAAGTAATGGAGGTAGGAAGATCTGCCCACTGTGGGTGGAACCATTCCCTGGGCTTGGATCCTGGATTGTGTAGCAGAGGAGAAAGCAAGCTAAACAGCAAACATGCACATATTCCTTATTCTCTGTTTCTCGCTATGAATCTGATGTGGCCGGCTGCCTCAAGCTCTGTCCCAGTGACTTCTCTGCTCTCATGGAGTGCTACTTGGAACCATGAACCAAATAATTCCTTCCCCCCATACTGCTTTTGTTAGAGTTTTATCACAGCATCAGGAAATGAGATCTGGACAGTGCATATCCCTCATGGCATTTAATGGTGCGTCTTTTCCAGGCCTGCCTGATACCTATCATTCACTCCATTAGCATCTCCTGTCATATGACATGCATGCATGTCATAGTATGCATATGGCCAAGCATACTATCAATGGGGTCAAGAGGATAAGACAAATGTCCTTATATCTCTTTTTTTTTTTTTCTGAGACAGGGTTTCTCTGTATAGCCCTGGCTGTCCTGGAACTCACTTTGTAGACCAGGCTGGCCTCGAACTCAATATCTCTTTTTTTTTAAAGAGAAAATTACATGTGGCATATTTTTTAAGACTGTAATTCTATTTAAAAGGTGCTCACTTTAATAACTGAGACTGTTTGAGCTTTTAAAAATTCTTAATTTTTACCATTCTCCTTTGAACCTATTGTGAAGCAGCTATTCTTAGAAGGGCTGTGTGTGAACGGTCCTAAGGCTCTCAAAGGGATCTGTCAGGAGGATATGGCTGCTGTCTGACAGCATGACTGTATAATCTGATGTCTCTGAGATCATGCTTCATGTATGTGTGTGTGTGTGTGTGTATGTGCACGCACATACACACACACACACACACACACACACACACACACACACACACACTGCACATTCCAGGGTAGAAAGGAAGTTTCTGCCAGTGCCCGCACCAGGCAGAGATGATGACCCACTTGGCCACAGGCTCTCTATGACATCATCACAACGAGGGTGGCTTATGATCGCAACTCTCCTATGCTACCTACACCAGATAGGTCCACACAGACTGCTTCTTCCACACAGCAGGCAGGCACGCACACCATCATGGGAACCTCAGTGCAGCTGTGCATGGTCAGGATAAGAGAAGTTTTCGGTTAGAAACAAAGGGAAAACCCAGAGGGTAAGTTCAAGGTCCAAAGATAAAGAGGGCAGTGTGAGTGGCCACCCTCAGTAGGGTGGCCCCCTGCTTCCTCCCCACCCCACTGGGCACCATTTCTTTCTACTCATTCTTTGGGAATCAAGTCCTACACTCTGTGTGCACCAGGGTTCCAGTGACTACTCCCTCATCCTGGGAACTTCTGCTCTAGAGGTCTGTTTTGACCTGGCCTTGTCTCCCAGGATCATGGTAAACCATCAGGGAGGCACTGTTGAAACACAGGCGCCCCAGGAGGCTGGCTGTTCCCTCCACACACTCACCCTCCTTCAGATCTGAACAGATCTTAGGAATCTTATCCACCAGGGTTCTGGCAGGAAACAGATGGCATTCTCAAAATGAGGAATGGGAGGAGGTCAACACACTCAGGGGCAGGGCTCTGGGACCAGACTCAGGAGTGCACTTAAACTCTTCTAGGCGGGATGGGTTGAGGAAAGAGAGGTCATCAGAACAAGACATAGTGCCAGGTGCCTGGATCTTTGGTAATGTCACAGAGAGGAGCAGGAGAATGAATGCTTCCTTCTCTCTCTCCCTGCTGCCCATGAGCAGAACAACACAAGAGGCTGTCAGGAAGCATGGGAGCCCAATGTAGTCCCTACTGGGAAGCATCCAGGACACAGACAGGGTAGAGAAGAACTCTGGGGACGGACAGAAGTCATCTGGCCCAAGAACTAATCCACCTGTCCTCTGACTTGAAAGGTTCTACTCCTGGAAAGGGATCACGGTGGAAAGCAACAGGTAGTGGCAGAGCTGGCCTGTGAACTCTGTCGGCACCTGCCAGCCTGTACTATCTTCTGTTTGATTGAAGGATACCTTCTTATGGGTATCCTGTTCCAGGACTCAAGCGGGCTTCCGTATCGCTTGAAACTGTGGGTATACCTTCTTACGGGTATCCTGTTCCAGGACTCAAGCGGGCTTCCGTATCGCTTGAAACTGTGGGTATCTGTTTTCCGGATGGTGCATTCCAAAGCTACTCCTCCCTGGTACAGTCTACATTCCCCCGAGCTACTCCCCAAATGCCTAGTGGTTCATACCTGTCGGCTACACCTTAGATGTGAGAAGTCCGGGCTTTCACAATACAAGGGAATCAGAGCTCAGGATGAATACCATGCAGCAGGTACAGGCAAGTAGACACACGTGGGTCTGCAAGACAAATCTGCAGCTCTCCAGGGCAGGGGAGGGGGAAGCAGCAGGAGGAGGGAAGGAAGGAGCCCTTCCATGCAACCACCGGCTCAGCCCGCCAGGCCCCGGCCCTCCGTGAACTGACAGTGCTCTCCCACCCTGCCCACGTACGGAAATAGCTGTGCATTGACCCACGAGCTGCCCAGGCCTGGAAAAATACTCCAGGATATTTAAAAAAAAAAAAAAATCACATGTTCTCCCAAGCCTTTCAAAACTTGACCAGAGAACTGGCTGGCTAAAAAAAGGACCGAATCACTGAGATTATCTGCACCACAAGTTCAAAGCGAAAAGACTCGGTTTCCTTTAGAAATTCTATCAACCCTGTCCCTTTATGAAGCAAGACAGGCCCCTTGATTCTCCGAATAACAAGTGTATCAGTAAGAGCTCAGTGGCGACCATTGGTGATTACTGTGATAGGACATTACCACAGTTCTGTGTTGATGAAATGGAAGGCTCCAGAGAACCTGCACTGGGCTTCCCAGCTTTTATGTTCATTCATCTCGTCTTGAATTGTTTCCAGAACAAAGTCATGAGACTCAGCGTGCAGTGGTGCACTGGTGCACTGGGTGGGGGCAAACGGCAGAGGAAGATTCTCCCACCTCTTCCTGTTTCTTGCAGGCATTGAGAGGCACTGAGGCCTTGGTGTGACTAGCCTGCGCTGTGATCAGTAAGTCACTGAAGAGAGTGTGATGGCAAGGAGGAGGAGGGAGGAAGAGGAGGAGAGAGAGGAGAAGGAGGAGGAGGAGAGAGAAGAGAAGGAGGAGGAGGGAGAGGAGGGAGAGGAAGAGGAGGAGGAAGGGGAGGAGGAGGGAGAAGAGAAGGAGGAGGATGAGGAGGGAGAGGAGGAAGAGGAGAAGGGAGAGGAGAAGGAAGCTAAGTCAAGAGGCTGTTTCTATCCAGAGTCAGGAAGCGAAGTCAAGAGGCTGTTTCTATCCAGAGTCAGGAAGCGAAGTCAAGAGGCTGTTTCAATGTTGAGTCCAGATGGAAGGGCAGACAGAAAAATAACCTCCCCAGGGTGCAGGCAGCCTGTGTAGTAAAGTGCTTGTGGCACAAACACAGGGACATGCTGTGACCTCAGAATACATGTAAGAAAGTTGTCATGGAGGCACTTGCTTATAAATCGGGCCCTGGGAAGGCAGAGGCAGGCAGATGACTGCGGCTGGCTGCTGGCCAGCTGACAATCTTATCAGTGAGTCTTGGTCCCAGTGAAAGGCCCTGTCTCAAAATGCAGGGTGACAGTGACACCCCAGGTTGTTCTCTGGTTTCCACACATATGTGCCCACACCTGCATGTGTACATTCACAAATGAATGTGCATACACATCGGCACTCATATACACAAAACAAACACAGACCCTGGGTTCAGACTCCCATTCTTCCTGGAGAGCCATCTTCCCCTTTGTCATAGCTCTTCGTACGAGGGTCCTTCTCAGGTTTGGGGAGGTCAGAACTCTGGGGTCTTGGGCTTTCCGCGGACGCTTGAAGGAGTGCTCTCTTCCTCCTTCCAGAGGGGCCAGGTACAGATGTCCTCAAAAGGTGACCTGTGTTGGAAATCTAAAAGGAGGGGCTGGCAAGGTGGCTCAGTTGGTAAACTGCTCACTGCGTAAGAATGAGGACTCAAGTTCAAGTCCTAGCAACCATGGAAACAGCTGGGCATGGTGGCACAATGCCGTGGTCCCACAACTGCAACGACAATGACAGCCTGGGGCGCACAGGCGGCTGGTCTGCCCAACCAGTGAGCTCAGGTTAGTAAGAGAACCTGTCTCAAAAAATAAAGTGGAGGGCTGAGAGGGGAAAGAGACTTGACGTGGACTTCAGGCCTCCACCTCAGCTCCCACAAGGACCCACAGAATGGCTCTTCTCCTTGACCTGGCTTTCTTCTCTGCCTAAGCAGTAAATGTCATATATAGTGACATGCAGGACTGTCCTGCTGCCAGCTAGGCTAGGGAGCTGACATTCTTCTACAGAATTCTTCACAAGGATTTCTTTTTTCTATCCAGTTCTCCAGGCCTGGGCAAACTGAGGCAGTCTGGAGGCCGAGAGGCTATGTGGTAAGCATCTAGTGAGGAAAGCTGTGTCCTTGGCTTTCTTACGTCTGAGAATCCTGACCCAGGGAGCTTGTAACCAGGTGGCAGTGAGGGCTGCCTCAGGAACGTGGCACCAGCCAGAAGCAACTGCACACGGACGTGGCCAGCATGCTGGTCCAATAGCGACAGTGTCTTGACTCACTGATGGCAAGGAGCCAATGGAGGAGTGTGGATCAGAGGGTATACCTAGCTTTCATGGTGAGAGGCTCCGGACTTGTGCCTGGCACTTATGAAGCCACCTCAGAGCCCACACGGAGAGGCATCTGGCAGGGCTGTTGGCAGTTGTGGCACATCATTTGCTAAGTGAGATGCTTAGGCTTGTGATAAGGACCCTCTTGCATTTGACCCCAAGGGTCCAGATAGACTGTGTCAAAATTTATACAAAAATCTAAGATGATAATAAGATGATAATGTGTTAGTGGGGCCCCAAAACTCCTTGCATTGTGAACAATGAGATGCCCAGGAGGCCATCGAAGCTACAGAGACCAGTGATGGGCAGACTGTTTGCTGTGATGTGTGCTGAGTTTCCTACATCCCTTGAGATCTTGAAGAGTTCTCACTCCAGTGACCTATGAGGCATCCCTGTGATAAGCTGAAAGGGACAGCCTAGAACAGGGAGGTGCTGAGCGAGACTGAGCTTCAGAGAGATGAACTGATAAGCTGATACAGATACTGATGGCTGCGTACCCATGAAACGCCCTCTTCTCCCTTGTAACAGAATTTTCCATATCTTTAGGAATGGCAATGTGCCCAGCTAAGACCTCTCGCTAGTTGACAGCCAAGTGACTGTGGGACAGAACTGGCCAGAGTCTTGAAAAAAAGTGTTGGTGTTGTGACATAGGGCTCTCTTCTCTCCTGCTCTCTGCCTAGCTCACTCAGGGTAAAGGCAGAGCCGCACTGTACCCAGGAGGATAGGAGCCAC